>JAVCKT010013578.1:0-18049 GCA_032273925.1 Rhynchotus rufescens
AAATAAATAAAGAAATAAATAAATAAAGTAAGAAACAAAGAAATAAAGAAAGAAAGAAAGAAAGAAAGAAAGAAATAAAGAAAGAAAGAAAGAAAGAAAGAAAGAAAGAAAAGGCACAGTGTATGTTCAATTTAGCATCTTGAAATAACATCAAGTGATCCAAAAAAATCGAGTGGGCTTCTGCATGTGGCATATTTGTAAATCAGCTTTACATTTCAACAAATCCTGCATTCTTTTTAACAGTGAAATGGATGTTGCAGCCTTTACCTAAAGAAAACATTCACTCAATTTCACTGAATAGTTCAAATGTGTATTCAAGGCAGGACATGGTCTGCTGTGCTGTATGTGTAATGCTTAGAAGTCGAGGAAAGCCTCATTCAAATGGCAGTCACCAAGCGCCGTCCCCAAGGCCCTTGGATGTGGCCACATGCAGCTATTCCGCAGAGCAGGTGCGGGATTGCGCGTAGCCAGCACGTTTCCCCGGCACGGCGGCCAGAACGGCCCCTTCACCCTTGCTGGCTCCACACACGCTCCGAAATTTCACCGCATGTGACCATAATTCTGATTTTGAGAACTATTTAGAGCTGTAAACAGTCAGGTGTGCCTATGTAGTCCAAACCTTCAATTGTCATTGTGTATGGAGTTATTTTCTATAAGCTTTCGGCAAATTAGGAAAACCCTGCCACAGCTGTGAGTACTTCTATTTCAACATCTGAAATTCCTAAGCTATCAGCACATTAGCTCAAGCCTTGGTGACTCGTAAATCTTTCTCAGGATTTTATTTCATGATGTCTAGTTCAGGCATTAGCTGGAAATTACATTTCACAAAGAGGCCATCCTTGAATTGCATTACTTAGAGAAACAAATGGATTTTCACTTTAACAGCAGTCCAGGTAGATATTAGGGAGTATTTAGAAAAGGAAAGATCTATTCTGAGCTAGACAGATGAATATAGACATTCTTAAACAGAGAAAAAAAAATGGAAACCTTTGAAAACTTTTTTATCATTAGTAGTGAAAATGGAAGATGAGGAATATCTGAAGGATTGAGGCAAGAACACACTGTCTAAAAATTCAAATTTGAATGCAGACAGAGTCCTGACGCAGCAGCATCTACTTTGCCAATAGCTGGTGACAAACAGACCCACCCACCCCAAGAATGTTGTACCAATTCCCGCTTCTCCAGCCTCACTTTCAACACACCCTGCAAATAGCGGAGGGGCTGCCTACAGCAATTTGAATCTAACTTGCGCTCTCCAAGCCTGTGAGAGAGTTATCCATTCTCAGCTAAGCTATGATTAGTTAAGAAAAAAAGTTAAGAAAAAAGACTGTGTCTCTTTTGCTCCTAATAAGCCTTCTGTGATTGCAACCAGGACTCCATTTCCCATGATCTTTCAGACCTGTGACCCGCCTTTGGTTGTCCAGTGATTCAGTTGTTTCTTTTCTGTGCCTTAACTTTATCTAGAATAACATCTAGATTCGTGTTTAGTGACCCCTGCTCAGATTTGTGAGCCCAAATCTTCCTAAGCTATAGAAAACTTACACCAAATCTCTTGCTTTTACTCCATCATTGGCCCAAATTGGTCACAGTGTCCAAAACGCAGGGTTTGACCCCTCTTGTTAGGATAAGGGGAAACTTCTGCCCTGAATCAGGTCTTAGGTTAGCCTAACTCTTTTCTAACAAAGAAAATTCTCACAGATGGTCATGCTGACCTCTCTGCCAAATATTCACTTGAGCCACCTACATGCTGGACAAGGTGCCTTACAAAGTTATAACAGAGAGTTACTTCACCATTTTCCTTTCTTCCATAAGCTAGTGACTATTCATTAACTTTTCCACAGTGAAATAACTCCATTCAGAAACACTAAAAACAGCCTGCCCCACTCTGTGCTCTAACAGCGTGATGGTCTGAGTACTTTCCTGACAGGCTGGTGGGTTGTAGGCATGTACCTTGTCTTTATGTTCATAGGACAACATGGGGTCCCACACAGAGGAGAAGCTTCACTGATCTTATATGAGAAAAAACAGACCTCATCAAAGATTTCTGAGTCAGGTTAAATGGTGGAAGGATTTTCATCCATTGATGTCTTAGTCACTGGTCTATTAAAGATTAAAAAGATCTGTCACTTCTTCCTCCATGCTTTGTTCTGTGGAAGACTGGGACATGTCTTGAGAGGCCCTACTGCACCTCACAAGCAAGACACACACTGTGTGTGGAGTCTAGGGACACAGAGGACTTAGATACTGATCAGTTACCAGGATCTGAAAAAAATCTGTATGCCCAGAAAATCAGAAATGTAGACTTCTAGATACCTGTGCTGATAGGAATGCAGTTTCTATTAAAGAAATGAAAAGGCTCCAAGAATATGTTTTGGATTTAAATACCTTAATCTCCTGTGCAAATCTTGGCCTTTCTTTTCTAATTCTGACACTGATGCATTCATGGCTTGCTGCTGATTTTTA
This sequence comes from Rhynchotus rufescens, assembly GCA_032273925.1. Lineage (NCBI taxonomy): Eukaryota > Metazoa > Chordata > Aves > Tinamiformes > Tinamidae > Rhynchotus > Rhynchotus rufescens. The sequence goes on from JAVCKT010013578.1 coordinate 2,464, forward strand.
TAGTAGAAATGACATAATGGCCCACTATATGTAGTCAATAAAAATCTAAGCCAAGCTGCAAAAAGCAAAAGCCTTCCCTTCCCTTCCCTTCCCTTCCCTTCCCTTCCCTTCCCTTCCCTTCCCTTCCCTTCCCTGCCCTGCCCTGCCCTGCCCTTCCCTTCCCTTCCCTTCCCTTCCCTTCCCTTTCTCAGGAATTCTGTGTTATTTAATGGACTACTTGCAGTGCAGGGAATTCCTTCAGGATAGGTGGCAATAGACAGGCTTTAAAGCTCCTGCATACACACAAAAGCAAATTGCTTCCAGACCATGACAAGGTTCTCCAGCTTCATAACAAAGGTGATGTAGTGTGGATATGTGGCCTTCGGAGATGTAAATTCTCCACCCTTGCTTCCTGAAAGTCAGCTCTGGAGCTTTTATTGACTGCAGGACTATTCTTCCCAGTGAGTTGCCAGGTGGATTCCACAGTCTGTGCATTACATTTTGCAGAATCAGTGATATAAAGGTCAGATGTGGGGCACTTAGGTGTCTAACTCCAAAATGGTACCTCGATTTTTACCAGCAACATCAACCGCATCATATACCATATCACAACGACAATGCCAGGAAGTCCAGCACATCATTTACATCTAAAGACACAGATAACAAACATCCTTCCAGCTTTTTTATATGCTCAAGATTTTTATGGCATATCTGTTGAGCAGGGGTCTGTGTGGAAGTTCCAGCAAAGCTTTTGGTGGCTGCAGTGCAGGCCTTTCATCCAGTAATGCATGGACAGAAAGTCTGCCAGTTCTGAAGCAACTGCTTCTGTTTGTTTACTTAGTCTAAAGAATATCAAATGTTTCGGAAATGGATCTAAACTTTGAACTGCTGGAGAATGACTTCATACACCCCTCCTGAAGCCAGCCAGTTTCCCCTGAAATTATAAAGGAATCACTAGGCCAAGAGAACATCCTTCTCTTTTCTGTTCGAATAATTACTTTGTGAGAGTGGACTTATAAATGTCCTTGTGATAACAAGTATTTAAGTACCTTGCCCAATTACTATGGATGGCATAGGAATAGGACACAGGATTCTTAAATGAAATAAAATTTTGAGAACATGTTCCCATCTTCCAGGGGAAGGACCAACCACTAGATAAGGGTTTGGATTTCATTGCTTCTTCTATCTCATTCAGTTTTCCCTTGCGAGAATTGAGAGTAGATCAAAACTGACCATTTTTTCTTATTAGGGCCACATTTTACTTTACTTGCAATTTGTCCATAATAAGCTCCATAATAATATTATGTCCATACCATAATAAGCACAGGAACATGCTAATAGTGTGTTTTCATTTTCTATAAAATAACTAAAACTAATAAAGCAAGCAGAAACCTCTGTTTGGCCTGATACTATGGGCTTGCATCTTCTCCCTTGCAAAATATTTCAGAGTCATCTGAATGTCAGGATTAAGCAATACTTTTAATATTCAGCTTAATGTTATACTGAGTTCATCCTCCTTACTCATGCGTCTAGGGCTATCAATCCTCCTGCTGTTTTCATCTTTAAATAAACACTTTTAGCAGGTTTTCTTTTCTCTCTTAGTCATCATTTGGCCAATTTTGATCTTTTTTTTAAAAAAAAATATATGATTTGTTGAATTTTCCCTTTAACTTCTCATTCAATACTATTACTCTTTATATTCCTTATTCAACAAACTTTTTTTTTTATTAGAGATGCAAAGAAATGATTTATTACATATCTGATTACTATATATGAAGCTCCAAAATATTTGATTATGGAACTTCTTAATGTTAAAAGCTTATTTTTACCTCCTGATTCCTGTTAACACTTTTTCTTCATTGATGCATTTTTGAAGCAACTTTGTCTAGTCGAATATATTAGTTGTAAGCAAATTTAATGAGGATTTTCTATTTTTATTCCTGATTTAATTGCTTATTCATTCTGTAGATACTTCAGGCACCTATCACACTCATCTGGACCTTCTCTGAGTCTATAGAAAAGTGTTTCTAGACACTAACATATTGCTCTTAACCTGCTTTTTTTGAGGTACCTTTTCTCCCCATTTTCTCAGGAGAATCTAGAAAATTACCATGGACTGAGTAAGTAATGCTCAGACGATTCTTCAGTCAGTCTAGGCAATCTAGTCATCTAGGCAAGATGACTTCTCCATCTTCTGTAGATTTTGGCAAATGCTTTGACTTTAGTATTCTTTAGTTTCCATTAACATAATGAATAGTGACTTTTAGTAAAGCTGGGCCTAGCACCAATTCTTACTATACTCCTGATGTTCATCTTCCCTTCCAAGTTGGTACATTGCCATTATCATTAACCTTGATTTATGGTCACTTGTCTGCGTGCCAGCCTACTTGAAAGCAGAGTCATCCAAGTAATTTTTAATTCATTTATAAAATGAGATTTCATGCCATGCTATTATGAGAGTCCAGATTCAGCAAATATTCTGAATTCCAGTTATATATTAATCCTGCCACTCCGTTTTATCAGAGGTGTCATTTTGAGGAGAACACAAAGGCTAAGGAGTGTGAAGAACCAGTATCCCAAGGACAGCAAGAATAAAGAAAGTAGGTCTGACAGGTTGAAAGGACGATTCTAGATTTCAGGAATATTCATGGCTTTTATATTCATCAGTACAGACCTTTTTTATCATGATTCCAAGGAAGCAGCATGAAATGTCTTTCATTCATTTTCCTCAAAAATTCATAAACCTAAGCTCCATTCATTTGCTTTATTAGGAACATAGTTTATTTGTATTATTTTTTGCCTTCTGAATAACTTCAAGAAAGCTGACATTCTGAAAGGGAATTAGTTTGGTATTAGTCCTTGATTTATTCAACACAGTCCCATGCTACTTCAATGACTAAATACTCTCTGTTTGAAAAGTTTCTTTAAAAAATAATGTCTAGTCTCAAAAGTCTTGAGTTTATAATAAATTTACCCCATCCTAGCATGCTTTTATTGTCTTGGTTTTTGGTTTTTATTACTCTTTAAGTATCAGTAAGAGATGTGGTTAAGCTTCTCTCTCTTGAGAACAAATCTCAGAGTTTTTTTCTTTCCATCTTCATCCTTTATTTTAAAAGAGCAGTGAAACTAATTAAATCTTTCATTCAAGACTGAAAGTGAGAGATCTCTCTGTCTACATAAGGAAAAATCTCCACTCTGCAGTGGGGCAAACTAGCAATCGTATAGAGGATTGCTGCCTAAATTGCATTTCTACCACTGCCTAAAATGCAGTGCACCAGATCAGTGTGATTTTCACCAGATCAGTGTGGACAGGGAGGTACAGAAGGGTGCTTCTTCCCTAAATCAGTAAGAGGAAAATTCTCTTCCACTTTGAAATGAAAGAGAAGCAAAGTCTACTTTTGTGTTCCTATCAAGGTAAGAATTGAATCAGAATCCAGAATATATATTAACATCATGTTAACATGATCTCCTATATCTGTGTGAAAAGACTAAGAGTATAAATAGGTGATTAAGGCAGACAAAATAAATTCTTAAAAAGCAGCAAAAAATATTATACGAGATCATAAAACAGAAAGAGAAAAAAAATTATGACAAAAAGTAAAAGATATTAATAGAGCCAGAGATGATTAGGCACTAGCTAAAGTTGGTTATGTGGCTATTTAACATGTTATATGATTTCCTGAGGTCTGCAGCAATGAGCAGTGGAAGGATGTCTTGGCTGATTTTGAGGTATAAAGTAAGTTGTGGCAACTATGAGAGATGGGTTAAAATTCACCTATTTCAATACATTTAATTCTTTGTCACATCTATTTCTATTTCAAGAAAGAGAGAAAAAGAGAGAAAGACCCATCCTTCCATCAGTTTATCCACCAAGATTATCCATCAGCAAGATGCAATTTTGATCCCTAACTTTTCATTGCATTCTCCATTGACTTACTGACTACAGTTTCACTATGGTCTTTGGGAAATATTAGTGGGCCTATTTGTCCAAAACAAACTGTCTTCTACAAACAGGTGTTTTCCAACAACTAAGACAACTAAGAAATAATTTAGATCTACCAGATGTTAATTACTCCATGCCTTCTCACTCCCACCTCCATATCCACACCCTGATCCTACTCTCCCTTATCATAAAAACATCATAGAAACTATGCTACTTGGCTAGAATTACAGTAAAAATAACTATACATGGATGTCCTTATTCAATTCCTACTCAGTATTCTCTCAGGAAAACTCGACTGCATTGGGAGTTGGTTCATATAATGACTGAGTAGAGATTTTAGGGCATAAACTACATAGCACAGAAACTCCCACAGAAATTTTATTTAGACTATCAAGGTAGGGAAGTTCAGCCAATCAGCCGTTGTGGGAATACTGACACCAAAACTGAAATGCTTTGACTCTTGGCTCTGCTCATGTTATATTCCAGATCAGAACCTCAATATATGTATCAGCTAAAGCCTGTAAAACTTTTAAAAACATTTCAAATTCTATACAAAAATGTTTGTTATTGTTTTAGCATTACTTTTAGTATGATCTAATTTACAGACCTAATAGAAGATTTAAGATATATTATAGGTGGAGCTGGTAGCACTGCCTACTATTAAATTTCCTAACACTTCCATTTAGAAGACCTGGTATTCAACAGCTTACAGCTTTGCTAATCCTGAACCATCTGGGCTGAAATTTTACATGTTGGGTGTAAAATTCAGCCTTAGGGTGGAAAGTATCATCCAAAGTTGTGCAACTGTTTAGCTTTTTCCAAGAAAAAAAATGGAAAATTTAAACATTTTTACAATATTAGAAATATACAGACATTTTCACTGGAGAAGCTACATGCCTGAATCAAAATACATACTGGAAACCTGGCAAAAATAATAACTTCTTTAGGGTGGAAGAGTTGCACTATTTTCAGTCAAATCTGGGCAAAGATTTACAAGATTTAAGCTTCTATGAAATCATACTTTAAATGGGCTCAGAAGGCATCCTCAGTTTCAGAAGCTAAACATCACCAGTTCTGTCCTCACTGAACAGACTCAGGCTGCTGGCAACATCTCTGGTCGATCATTAGTTCCAGAGTTCCAGGATGAAAAGCAGAGTACCTGTCTTTGCTGGATCCTTAACAGTCCCCTTTCTGGCACACAGACACTTTGGTAGAGAAAGCTGATGCAAATGCAGAGGAAACTCGAATGTGATGTGAGGGACTGGAGAGCAGAAACGATCTACTGAGAATGCAGTAGTTTGGTGAAAGGGAAGGGCAATTTGAAAATGAGTAAACAAGATCCTTTTCATTCAACAAAGAAACCTTTGCTAGAGGACAGGAATGAGGACTAGTAAAAGCATACGCTTGGACTAAGATGCATAGGAGAATCAAAGCAGTTATAGCAACATGTGGAGTAGGTGAGACAGAAAGTGACAAGTCTGCAGTCACAGAATACTTTTTTCTTCAGCCTGGAATGGATGCCAGACTTCCTAAATCTCATCATTTTCTGTTGCCAGTAAAAATCCATGAAATCCATTGGTGATTTGTGCATGTTTTCCTCCTTTGCAGATGGTCTATATAAATAGTACCAATTTACACCTGCTATAGATTATTTACCTTCTTGGTGGCACCCTAATGAGTTCAGCAAGGACAGGTGATGAAATATCTCAAAAAAATAAATAGGAAATTAGGCATGGTCAGAAATGGGTACAATAGTTTAAGATGGCACTCCATTATAACACCAATTATTGTTCCTCTGATAGTTCTAACTGTCCCCACATATGGATTATCATGGGATGAAGTACCTAAAAATTTCTCTTCCACATCAGTTCAAATTCTGGTTATTTTTTGCTGAGAGATACTCAGACTTGACTGATTTTCCACTGAAACAAAGAATACTCATACAATCAAGTCCCATAACTCATATGGACAGCAACCCTCCATCTAGGACATGGCCTTAAAAACAATAAACAATAAAAGAATTTGAGTAGTGCATAGTCAAAAACTCAGAGGTCAATGGAAACACAGTAAACAGACATTTGTTAATTCATCTGGTACCCTGATGATGTAGTAAAAATGTGGCATGATATTGATGGAATAAAATGCCTGTGTATAGAAAAGATATTTTCTAAGCTTCAAATGCCTGATTACATTCTCTGAATTTCATCTGTGTCATGTTAAAAAAATTCTGTATAAGGCTACACACATAATTTGTTAAATTAAGAACTATTCAGTGTACATGAACTTCATCATTACATCTGGTTACCTTATCCATGTTTTCAATATGAAAAATTGCATTTTGGACATCAAAACTTTTGCATTATTCTGTTATTTATTTGTGAATCTGAACTAGAAAACTACAAATTACTTTGTATACTTTTTTCAGAGAGTTATTTACTCTCTATTACTAAACATAAAGACAGTGATTTCTGACTGTGATTCGAAAAAGCTAAGATCATATTTCACTTACAACTAAGCATAAGAAGAGTCGGTCTTTTTCCATCGTTTGGTTTGGACTTTTAACTTTAAACGATTTTATGCTGTATTCACAAGTGCCACTTGTGAATTGTGAATTGTGCCACAGAGTATTCACTCTGCCTTCCATTCAGCATCAAATACTAAAAACTCAACTTTGTGGAATTAAATTCTTCCTCTTGCCTAGAGCAGAAAGGTTTGAGGCTTATCTTGAGCTACAGCAGCTTGCATTTTGTCTTTGCTATCCAGGGCAGAAACAGAAAGGTTTCAGTTACTTGCTTCAGGCTTCTGATCGAGCAGCATTGGTATTGGACTTTATTAGAAAACCCTTTTCACCTTCCTGAAATTGAGGAAATCTGAGAGCAATTATCAAGGGAGGAAACCATGCATAAGATGAACCGCCTGCAGGCTGGCTATTAAAGAAGTCTAAGCATTTGAAGAACCATATCTCTCTAATAAGATTGAAGTGATTTGGATTCAGTCCTTACTTTGAAGGGTGCAGTTTTAATTGAGCAATTTAGGGAGTGAGTGAATAATGTAGACTCCAAGGACAATATTTTATTGGAATAAAGGGATCTACATCCAGAAGACTTCACCTAGATGGAGCCTGCCATTGAAGGCAACAAAACTCCTGAAGCACAACAAGGTTTGACTGAAATGTTGTTTAGATGATCAGCTGTGTAAGCCAGATAGGAGGAAGGAATAAAACTTTCCTCCCAGTGTGCCCAAGGGCCTCAGCACCTAAATCTAAGAGATTCAAATCTAAGAGATTCCTGATGCAAGAGTAATCAGAAGAGAGATAGATACTGTTTGTATATTTAGTATGAGACTTGCACGAAGTTTTTTTTCTCATTTCAAAGAATTCTCACAGCAAATTTTAACTGTACTATAATATACCAAAACCTAGGACTCCCTTTTCTGCATCAAGCTGAAGTATTATAATTCTTCTTCTCTACTTATTTCATTCTAGATCTTGGATTTCTTTAGGCATAGTGGAAAAGTAGAGGGGGAATGTGCCAATGTGCTAAGGGCACTGTATGAGGAGTATGTATGAGGAATACTGCATTCAGTTCCTGCCTAGTCTCCCCTTTTCTGGGCAAGCATTTAAAACATAAGACTGTTATATAAAACAAACACGTCACTTTCTTCTTCAGAGTCTTATTTTAAAAGGAAAGCATGAGCCTTATTCTATTCTTTCAAAAAACAGATGTAAACATTTGTCTACAGGAAAGTATTCTGGTCTCTAAAATGAATGGATACACTATCCTCTAGGCTTGAATCCAGACTCTGTGCTCTGGAGAGGGATAGTATTTATAACATATTAAAACACCTGTTCTTACTTTTTCCTATCGGTTAGCATTAGTCTTCTCTCTGTTTAATACATATGTTATTGGTTATTTTTTCCAAGATGTCTAAATTTCTCTCTGCACTTCACAGGAAGCCCAGATATTTTATGTACATATCTTGTCTGTACTCAGAAGGCCAACTACCTAAAAAATCTGATGTCTAGAGGTATCAAAGTTCTCCTAGGAAACTCCCAGGAAATCAGCTCAGAGACAGTTGGGATAGATTCATATAATCAAATTTCTTGCCTGTATATGTACTGAAACTTGGTATCTCAGTTTAATATGCCCATGCAGAATGGGCATATTTCACAATCGAAAACACAATTTATTAGTATAACAACTTAAACACTTTCAAGTATTTTACAGAATTTAAACTTCAAAAAAAAACCCACAGATTTTTCTGGACACAGAGATGGAGGCACAAAGCCCCCCTGTAAAAGTGTCACAGTAAACCACTGGCTGGAGTGCTGCCACTTTGCAATTCCAACTGAACACATTTCCATCCACTCACTGAAACCATCCAGCAGATGTTACCCAAGTCTGCACAACTGACTTGCTAATGCCAGGGGCTGAATTAGCTCAATCTGTAGTAGTTTCTCCTTGATGTGAACGGGAATAGAGCAACAAATACCATCAAACCTCATCCATGCTAAATGCTGTGGGTGTCTCAGCACAAAATTTCTGTTTCAGATTCCCTCAATCACATCAGCCACCACAGAATCATGGACACATTGGCTGGAAAGGACTGACTCTGTAGGTCATCTCATCCAATCTCCCATCAAAACAGAAATGCTCACCAATGGTAGGTCTGGTCACCTGTAGCTTAGTTTCAAAAACCTTCAAAAATGAAAACTTTACAACTATACAATCCTTGGTCTGAATGAAAGTCACCATCCCAACCCACCCCAAGCTCTGATCATCTTATCTAGTGGTATTAGCATTTTGTCTTTGGGAATATCCAGTGGCAGATGATTAGGGGAAATACATTAAAACAGGGAATATGTAGAACTTTCTTTTTCTAGTAGTTAGATAAGCTAATGCGGAAAAGTCCTTTAAAGGCATTACACACAAAAACACAGTTGCAATCTGAAGCACAAATTCCCCAAGTAACAGGTTTATATTTTTTTCTGAGAAAATGTACAACAACAGATATCCCCAAATACTTGCCCTCCTTTTACACTCTGTGAGATGTTACAGATCATTGTCTGTAGACAGATATTTGACAGGTTATTCATCTGAAAAGACCTTTGCTCTTTCTGTATCCTCTAAAGCACATAATCTGTCTTCTTGTTTTTTAAAAAAACAGTAAGTTAAAAACACTGAGATATTTGAATAGATACCACTGACTGACTTACTGAATATACTGAGTTCATGTAAAATTATGAAGATGACAAATTCAAGCATATTCTCTAGCATATTTTTTGTCTTTCTGCTCTTGTGTTGTTTATAAACCCTTTAGTTCCTCTGTCCCTGACTCAGACACACATCATCTTTGTTTCTGAGAAAACAGTATTGACAAGTTGTCCCTGAGTGTCTGTCACTGGCGGCGGGGCAGGGTAAGGCTATCTCATGCATGGAATGTAGGTCATGAAATGCTGAGGGCATGTGAGATGTTTTTGAACCAGAAAATAGCCTTTTACTGGAATGGCAAAGTAAGAAATTGGGCAGCTTCTTGTCATTTAGATGTCAATTGTAGATGCTTCACCGAGCCACCACAGCTGCTCTGCTGGTATGTCCCTTTCTGGGGACAATGACCCGTGCACGCTAACAACAGGTTGGTGCTGATAGACGAATCAGACAAAGTGCAATCAATTCAGCAGGACATTAGGACATTTCCCCCCTTTTTTCCTTCCTCCCCACCCTCAACATATTGGGAACTCATACTCTCCTCTCTTTTGGTTGGGCCTGTGCATGCACAAAAGCTGCTACGTACATGATGAAGCTTAGACGCTACCTCACCCCTTCCAGCCCCATCCAAGGCAACCGGGAAAGAGCACTTCCCATTACTGACAAAGGAATTTGGGACAGTTGGAAACTGCTTCACAAGTTTTTTCCATTCGAGTTCTTCCTTCTGGGCGGTCCTTACCAGAGCTTCCTCAGGGTTTTGGCTGCTCTTTACCCAAAGCTGGCCAGAATAATTTCAGTTATATAATATTTGCCAGACACTTCTCTATTCTTCAGATTGTTCCTTTTCATCACATTGCCCCAGATTTCCAGTTTGCCTACTAACATTTCTTCCTTTACCCACTTTAAAAAATTCCCTATTCAGTTGTCATTATTTCTGAATAATCTTTATGATTATTTTATGTCCCCTTTTATTTCAAGACTTTAAAGTCAAAATATAATATTACTCTCACTCTGACAACTCAAATATTTGAGTACCTAACATGCTACAAAGGGAGGCATTCATATCTTTACTGTAGGCACTCACCCTAAAACTTAGGAATAAGTTTAGGATAAAAAGTTTTAGGATAAAGGATAAAGTTTATGCTTCCTAAGAATAACCTTAGGAAGCTCTCACTTCCCATAGAGTCAGTGGAGAATAATTATTTAACTTGGGCATGTGCACTAGGCATTGTGAAGATCCAAAATACGAGACGAAGTATACATACAGGCAACATAATTCTCCTTCTAGGAAGAAGTTTGTCTTTCATGATTCTGTATTCCTGCTAAATCTTTAAGGAACTAGAGAAAGTGATGACCTGCAAGATCAAAAACATATACTTTTTTGATATTCTGTTCCCCTCCCTCTACCCTTATCAAGTCATGTGTGCACAGCACCCCTTTGGTCTCAAAGCTGTTATGTCAGCTTGGGTGTTAGTCACAGCATGATCCTGAACCCACATCTCCCAAGTGGCCATTTTTGTCCTGAAGTTAGGCCTGTGCTTCTAATTTCTAGTTGTGGCCAGGTGGTTAGTGAGGATTTTGAAGACTACTGAACCTAGTAATTTGCAAACCGATGTTTACATAAGTGGGAGGTGCAGGATGTTTAATGTCTGTCTGCTACACTTCAAGTACAGTTACTAGAAGCCATGCAGCCCTCCATTTATCATGACTTAAAGGCTCACTTGAGAATAACAGAGTGATTCCCTTTTCAACAATTGTTGCCTAGAAAATACAAGATTACATAATTTTAATCACCTATCGACAGCTTACAAGAGAGTAAGTTAAAAATGTCTTTTGGGAGTTGGAATTTTCTGATTGCATGAGCCCAGCCTGAAACTGAGCAGCTCAAAACACTATCAGGAAATAAGAGACACTCTTTCAGAGTTACAGACAAATGTATATTGCAGATAATTCCTCAGCAAAAATGCCTCTTATGAAATCTGAAGTTTGTCTGCAAATGCCATAATGTCAAGAAGAGGAAGAGGTGTCATAAATAAATGACGCAGAATGAGCTCTGAACGGGCAATGAGAAAAATTGTGCCATTTAGTCATCTGAGGATGCGTGTTGCTTGGCTGCCTCTTTTTTAATATTAAGGAGAGAGAATAAAGATGAAAAAAATTTAAAGTCCTTGATCAGATTTACATATGTTATAGCAAGTCTAGCTAGGCCTTATAAGGATTGGAAAGGAACTGCTGCAGCAGGATCAGATTAGAATGTTATTAAAGAGGAGAAAAGGAATTTGCATATAAAACAATCCCTTCTGAAAAAAAAAAAAAAAAAAAAAAAGGATATCCAAGGTCTAAGCCCTTCAAAATTTCCTGTAATATCCAAAGCAGAAGACAAAATATTATATTGAATTGACATTCAGCATAGGAAAGCAAATCTGGGTGGATACGCTGGTCGAGCATAAAATAACTGCACATATCAGTGAGGCTGTCAGCATAAGTTTTGTGATTAATCCAGAGAGAGGAAGAGTTCAGAGGTAAAGCAATTAGGAACGGCTGCACCAACTGGACAGATAAATGAAATCAGGTGGTGCAAGTAATGGAAAAAATATATTTCACATCTACTTGGTTTACTGTCAAACCAACTATCAGTACTCCAAATTTTACTATCAGTAAAAAAACTATTAAATGAAACACATTGCGAGCAGTGAGGAATGAAAGACAAACTTAATTAGCAAATTTAGAATCTGATACAGTTAAACTTTAAATCTGATACAGTTAGGGGATAATGCTTAAAGCTCTCAGACTATTAACCTCTATCACAGTTGTTCAGCTAGAGCCTGAACTGGAACCTCTGAAAATTAACAGACTCCCACAGGAATGCAGAGTTTAAAAATACAGACCTCTCGCACTTCTTTTTCCACTCACCTACCTGACATAAAATTCACAGATTAAGGTTAGAAAGCAGAGGAGTTTGAATTTAAAGAGATCTGGGTATGATATTAAATGTGGACAATAAGCAGTAGCAAGCACATAGGGAAAAAATCTGCAATTCAAGCCATGATTTCTCTTTCGGTCTTTGCAGCCCTGCTTTTTGTGTAGACTGAGACTCCTCAAATTCAGTCCTTTTAATTCTGTAATTCTCTGGCAAGGTAGCCTGCAAACATCTAAGTACCAAAGTTATCAAACATACATACCAGTATATCAAAACCTTTGAAAAACAAGTGCCTTTTAGCTTTTCCCTTGACAAGAGCTAGTGTGACAGCAACACCAGCTGCTCAGAACTGAATAGGGGCTTTTTGAAGCACGCACCAGAGGTTAAAACACTCAAAATGGTACTATAGCAGATATATTCTGCCTCAATAGTAGGGATAAACCAGAGCCATAACACATATATTGGTGTATATACGATATAGTTGTGTTAGTAATTGGCAACATCTTGTTTTAAACACTAAATCAGCCACCTCTTTAACTTGGCTCAGCATCAGGTGAGTGAGTCATGACCTAGTTAAAGAAAATAAGAGCCTGCAAAACTGAAAAGTACTCAGAGTGATAAGAGGTTTACAATTAAAACAATTTAATGCCAGATTTCATCACATTGTGCATGCATGCAGTAGATGGCCTGAATGTCTACTAATGGAACATGTCATCCCTTGATGTTTCAGTTTACGACCTACTCTCCTCTGAAGAAGAAAAATCACAGATCTTTAAAGTTTTATCAGCAAGAAACTTTCCCCTTTCCAGCAGCATAATTTCTGAAGAAAATAGAAAGCTCCTTTCCAGCGATACACACTTGAGGCTAGTGAATAGCAGCTATCTGCAAATGATGGGAACGAGAGAAAGAGAGGTGCTGCCAAGTCAACAGCTCTCAGCATATGTCTGTAACACAGGTAACAACCTCTGGAAGGTCTTGCCTGGTCTGTATTGTATTTAATTTCTATTTTTACATATCTTTTCTCCACATATAAAGCTGAAAGGAACCGAGAAGATCTCTCCCTGGCTGCCTGCTATATCTGGCCCATGGAATGAATGCAACCACTGGAGCAGCAAGACTGGCCAGGGCTTGCGTGCTCATTCTAACGAGGTTCCTGTATAATTTCCATACCCCTTCTAAGCTGATGCTATAAATAACAATCAACACAGCCTTACATGGTTAAGTCTTGATAATGTTCCTGACGGTGCCAAAATAACCCATTTCTGTGCGTGCCAGATGCTTTCAATATAGTGACTTCCATCTTATGGAGCTGTGTTTGCATTACTCTAGCCCTCCTGAGCTGATCCTAGTGATGGCTATAGTTGAGTCAATGTTTTCCCCCCTTTCTTCCCCCTTTAGCTGTATATAAGCAACAGGACCGTTATTCTCTGGAGCCACCCACAAAGAAGAAAAGATGAGGATGAACAACCTCTTTCTGAATGCATTTCACATTGATTTAAGACTTTGTTCCATTAGGAAAGCCCATTCAGAGCTCAGCTCCACTGCCTTTACAGAAAACTCTCTAAAAATGGCCAATAATTCAGCACAATTTAAAACAAATGGGTGAAAACAAAGGTTAGAAAACCTGCGAGAGAAAAGCTGCTAAATCCAGAGCACTTGCACATACATGAGGAGAGTCCCACTAAAACTGCCACTGGATAAACTTTTGGGACCAAGCCTGGATTTCTCTGCTCACCAAGCTAAATTTCGTGCTCATCACTATGCCCTCATTCAGAACTAAGTATTTGTAAATCCTCATTCTCATAGAAGCCCTGGTTTTATCATTTTCCAAAAAATAGTTTAACTAAGCCAATTTACTAGGAGATGGAAGCCATGAATTTGAACTTCCTTAAGCAAAGAGTGGAATCAAAGCTATTCTGCACTTACTGAGCATGTGACAGAATCAGGAGTAGTGACTGACTGATTTGAAAGGGTGTGTTCCCTCCAAAATGTGTTTTTTAAAAAGAAGCAGGCCACCATGACTAGGAGCCAGGTAATATCAATGTCCATGGCTACCATTAGGGAACACCTACAAGACTAAGCTGTGGAATAGGATCTCCGAAGTCCTACCTGCATTTAGGTATAGGTCAAATGCTCAGTCTTGTCACAGCTGGGCTGCCATGGTGCACGTGCAGAGCTGCAGCTGAAGATATATGTAGCTACAGCATTCAGGTGTTTCTCTGCATGGAGGGCACCTGCAGAAACGGGTCTCGGTACTGGACCTCAGTGCCCAAATACAAGAGCTATGTGAGGTAGGATCTCAGGACATAGTCCTCCTAAGCTAGTTTGACAGGCCTTTAGTCTTTCCCTGCGGCTGGGTCACAGTGCTCACTGGACACCGAGTGAGAAATTCCACTGACCCCATGCTTGCTTCTAGTACAATTACCTAACATATTTATTGTGATTCATAAAATGGATCTGTTGAGAACTTAGAGGCCAGTTGGCCTGAATGGAATTAAATCCACCCCTGATGAGGAAAGGGAGAAATACATGACATTAAAAAAAAAAAAAAAAAAAAACAAGCCCAGGAAAGCCAAACCTTTCCATACTGTTTGTTTTCCAGTAAGTACAAAAGTGAGGCAACAACTGTCCCTTCCCGCTCCTAATGAGTAAGGTTGGATTGACTGCAGCACATCTGCTGTGCGGAGTGGACTGTCAAGTATTCCTTTTATCCTGCACTGTGACAGGGTATGTGGCACTACCACTAGAAAGCTGACATGGAGATGAGGGCTTACACAGCATGCAAGGTTTGTATGGCATGCAAGCCATAGGAATGATCCTCAAACTGCTTGACCCAAGACCTCGATGGTGTCTATGATCAGTAAATTCAATGAATTCCACCTCTGAGGCTCTGCTGTTGCCTCTAGCCAGAAAAGAAGGACTCTTTTACTATTGATGAGGAAGAACCAGAAGAAAGTATATTCCCACACTCTCTCCCCTGCGTTAAGGCATGAAAATAATCTTAGACTAAATTCTGTAAGCTTTTGGGAAATGCATCAAACCACAAATCCAGGCTAAGTCAGAGTTAGCGTGTGAGTCAATGTACTTATTTACCATTCCCTGGTAGCCAGGATGTGACCAAGAGCTTCAGGCTGAGCGAGACACAGAGCAAAGTCAGTTATTGCTCTAAAGAGGTCCCAGTCCTCAGTAGGAAGTGAGACCTGATTCACTGGAATACGTATAACAGTTGGATGTCTAGTTTTTATAAGGAGTACTTGGACTCATTTATGCCCCAGAAAGGAAAGTTTCAACAACAGTTTTATTTAATTATGGCTACTTTATTTAGAACTGAAAACTAGGGTTATAAAGGTCATTTTCTGAGATCTGATAGCTCTTCACTAAAGGATAGAATTTTATTACAAACTACTAAGGATCAGATTAAAGCTCTTCTATAGTCTTCTTTAGAAGACTATAAAGTCTTCTAAATCTTCCATTATTGGTCATCTTACCTTCTACATCACCATAAATGGATCTAGAAAAGTAACTGGAAAAAGAGCT
>JAVCKT010013580.1:0-17914 GCA_032273925.1 Rhynchotus rufescens
TCTTTGAAAACTGAGATTTCTTTTTTTCTTCTTCTCTCAATCACTTCAGTTTCTCCAGAGTCACTTTTCACTGTAGGAGGAAACTGAATTGTGTTACTAACCAGTAAGGCAATTGTGTGTGTGTGTGTACTATTTTTTCTTATTATGTCTATGTTCATTCCCCTGCTGCGATATCCTGAAGTATTAGTAGTTGTCCTTAATTTATAAGCAAGGCTCTTAAATCTTCATTGCACATGTGTAATGAACACCAGGTAAACAGAACTTTTTTTTTTCTGGTACAAACAGTGCTCACACAAATGGATGGAGTTTTATTTTCTCAGCTGATTGAAAAGAATAATCAGGTATTACCTAAAGTAAATGCAGATCCTGTCATATCTGCACACAGTCATCAGAGTGCTGTCAGCTCTAAGTACAGTTGTCATAACACTAATGTGAATTCTTTAAGTCATTTATCTTGATAGAAATGTATGTTTTGGATATAGAACTGGTGTCAGGTAGGAGAGACTTTACAGTTGCTTTTGTACTACTCTTATTTGCCATAATAATTAACGTGTTTTTACTCTCTTAGTACATTGCATGCAGTTAACGTTAACCAGCCAAATTCTTGCTCTGTTCTGTACACATTTCCCTCTTAGTGGACACTGGGTTAAGTGCTACTGAAGGGACAGTTTGACCCACAGAGGCATTTACTGTAAAAGCATTGACTCAAAGTGCATGGTAACCTGAACTAACCTGGACGTGCCACATGCAGAAAAGAATATTTTTTTTCCTATAATATGTGTCTGTTTGGATGATGCACTTGACCTAGTAAGTGCCAGAACATGATTGTCAGTTGTAATTTACTGTCTTGCTGTTGTTAAAGCCATTTCCCCTAAATCTACAGGTAAATTGCTGTATTTTGTATCATTGTGCTATTTTCTGTTGCCCTTTTCCAGCTTATTTTAGGCTGGTTAAAAATGCAGGAGGTATTTTTAGTGGGGGAAAAAATGAATAGGGAATTCTTGGAGGTGCGTGAGCACCTGAGCAATAATTTTGAGGTGTAGTTAATGTCATTGCAAAAGTAGTGAGGCCTCTGTGAAATCCTCATCATTCCAGATGTCCAAATGCCTTCTTTTAAATGTAATCGTTGACTATTTTACTGCTGTACATGAGTAACATGTCTTTATCCCGGTCGGATCCTCTCCAGAGGACTCTTGTTTTCCTCTTTTGGTGCTATGCTAGACATTGAAGACTACGTTTAGTAGCAGCTTTCCTTTTAATACATAGTGTTTATCAAGGCAATATTAATTAAACTTAAAAGGACACATTTTTGAGAGATATGTTCACTCTGCAGCCAAGTAGGACTCTTTTGCAGTGCCTTAGTTTGCAGCTGATCAAATTTAATTTTGTAAATCAGCGCTGCAGTGTGATTAAACTTCAACTTGATTGCATTAGGCTTCTCAACACTGGTTTGTACGTTATCAGAGGTAGTCTTTTCATGTTGCTGCTATTTATAGATCTTATTGAAGTGTTTTGTATTCTGGTTGAGTTCTGGTTCTGCAATGCAGTTTGTTCAAGCTACTGCTTATATCTGTTCCAGTTGTGCAAGAAGTGGAAAATATCCTTTATTTAGAACAGGTCACATGTGCTTGCATCCAGGAACTGAGTCTCAGTGTGTTTAAAAAAAAAAAAAATTAAAATAAAAAAAAATTAAAGTGTCTTAGAGGAACAGATTTTAAAAGTTCCTGAAATATTTTTCTGTCTGTTGCAGAGGAACATTATGTATTTCAAACTAAATGGTAAGAGCTGACTTTAAGATGATACGTAGGCTGGTATTGAGTGAAGTTGGAGGCAAAAGTCTTGCTGATGTCACTGGGAATAGAGCTGAGCCCAAGCTGTGTCCCTCTTGCATCTTTCTGGTAATGTCTTTGTCAGTGAGTCAATAATTCCATGTTTATTCTGCACCTCAAATTCCCTTCACTAGATGGAAATCCTAGCTATACTTCCTTTTTAAAGTCCTTTTATTTTTGAAAACAGGCTTAAAAGGAGAGGCTGTAAAAGGGTTGTCTGTCATATAAACACAGAGGACAATAATGGACAGGGAGGGACAGTTTGTGTAAGAAATCAAGTTTCTTTATTTCATAGTGGGCCCCAGTGCTGCAGCAGAGCGTTTTCTCTGCCTGCAGCAGAACATTTTCCATTGTGAAAGATTCCTGTGACCTTTTTCTCTTCCGAGAAGCTCTTGCTCCTCTGTTATTTGCCGTAGGCCTTTGCTATTTAGCAAGGAAGCAGAAATAGCCTATGAAATTCTGCTCAGTGTTGGCTTTGATACGAACTACTAAATGGCACCTTTTTGCTTCTTTTCCTGGTCTGGTTTTCTCCACAGGGTTTTGTTTAGCTGCCAAGCTAAGAGCGCAGAAGGCTGGAGCTGGGCTGGCTCTTCCGATTTTGCAGTGTAAGTGGTATCTGTTTAGCAGAGCCCCTGCTCTCCTCTTTATTTATAGGACCACTGGCTGTGTAACTTGGGTAAACATACTTAACATTTGCCATGTGAAATCATCCGCACCTTGCTGGTGAGCAGCAGGCTTTCCTAGCCGACTGCTGGTAATTTCCAGAAGCCAGGTTGGTAGTTTAAATGAGTAAATTCCTCTACCTGTATAGATGCCTTTATTTTTTTGACCCAGGGGAACTGATGCCATTCCTGGGAGCAGAGGTGGCTGTTCCCACTCACTTTCCCATGTGCAGCAGAGGGAACTTTCCAGGCCTCTGGACCACATAATTTGGGGTGGCTGTGAAGCTGAGGGCTGTCGTTTCCACGTGCCTCTGTGGAGCTTGTTCTGTATGTTTTTATTTTGCACTGCTTATGCTGGTATTGGAGGCCTATTCCAGAACTGTGATTGACCAGTTCCTGCCCAACTGCTTGGTCGGGATTGAGAGCCCTGGGAAATGAGAGCAGAAGGGACTTTCAGATATGTTTAAAATATGCTTTCCCCCTCTCACGACATGTGCCGATGCTTAAGAAGTTTAACAGGCAGAACTGGAAATGTGTGCAGCTGTTTAAAAATGAGGATATTGGAAAAACCCATTCAGAGACTGTCTCTGCTGTCTCGTTTCTGTTTGCTTTGTGAAGCAAAACACTCTAAGACTTGGTAATTTTCTGTTTATTCTTCTGCTAAAAATTGAAAATGTGTGTTGAGTCCCTGCTGCTTCCAGAGCAATTTGCTGCCTCACTTCTGAGAGCAGCATGAGGGTCAAAGTCTCTATAAAGCTGGCCAGGCTCCTGGCCATTATTGTTTGGCTCTTTCTATTTTTAGATTTTTAAAAATGTTCAAAATGCAGTGTTTGTAGTGTATTTTTTTTAGTGAAACTGCATGGCGAACTGTAATGTGCAAATAACTGTATTACATTCCCCTCATGCTAAGACTGGGATCTTTGTAAATAATCCCAGCAACAAAATAACATCAGGACAGGGACTAGTTTGCAGCCAGGGTCACATTGCATTTCATAGTAGGGGGAAAAACAGCACAAGGAAAGGGAAAAGTTTTGTTGCATGTTCATAATGTATCTTTGAAGAGGAGTGTCCAGGGTGGAAGGGGATGTTCTTCCTGGGTGCGGGTCTCTGGTGCAGGTTGGGAAGGCTCAAAAGCAGGGCTTCTTGCTAGACACCGCAGGATACAACAGCTAGTTAATGCCCTAACCGCTAATAGGGGCTCAGAGCAGAGCAAGCTCATATTTTCTGGTAACGTCTCTGCTGCAAGGGCTTCTGTCGTGTTTGCGTTAGCAGCTTTCTGCCAAACGTGCACGCCAGGGCTTGGCGTTTTATACTTTTTTTTTCCTTTCTTTTCTCTCCTTTTTCCTTCAGTGGTGAGGGATTATGCAGAAGAGCCACGGCAGGTTTCCCCAGCCCGGCCTGCTGCTGCCAGCCGCTCGGCGAAGTGGCTGGGCAGGTTGAAGGGCAGAGCCACCGCTCCCGTGTGCCATGACCCTTCCCGCGGGAGCCGCTCGCTGCGGAACGGCGTGCCGGCCTCGGGGGCGCAAATATATATTGCAAAATCTGCAAATATATATTTGCAGATACAGAGCTGGTTTTGTGCATTCTGTATTAGCAGCAAACAAATATCTGCTATTGAGAGCCTCTTTTTCTCCAGAATATCACAAATACAGTTGGATGCTGGTCCTGCAGTTGCTTGTCTGCAAGAATATTTCAGCTGAGGTCCCCTCAGTCAGGGTTGCAGCTTGTTGGGAGAGCTGGCTTTGCCCCTTCTTAATACTTTCCAGAGAGCCGTGGTCTCGTTTCGCAGGTATGTTCTGTCTCCGTTCGTGCTGCTGGTTTTGGCACGATGCAAGAGTGAATCTTGCCAGATCCGCTGCTTGAGCCGTGTTTGTGGTTGCTGCCTGGCGCAGGCTCCTGCAGTGTCCTTGGAGGTCTGGCCCTCTTGGACCACGTTGTGGGATCGGTTGTGAGGAGCGAAGAGGCAGCTGGAGCTGCAGAGAGCAGGGAGGAGGTTTGTAGCTGTTCGGAGGTACTCAAGCCAAGCTGCATTTCTCTACGTGCGATGATTGCGTGCCTGACCTGCAATTAGAAACCATGTGGAAAGGGCTGTACACACGGAAAATTAGTGTTTTGGGTGTGGAGAACCTCAGTGTTACTCGGTTTCTCAAAGTTTCTCACTTTGGAAGCTTCCCAAGCTCAGTGTTTGTGTCTAAACATCGTACCAATCAAAGATCCTGTATTCCAGAGCCTGCCTGGATGCTCCAACACCTCTTCCTGCCTTGGCAGCTTGTAACAACCCAAAGTGCTGTCCAGGCAGTGGCAGCCTAGGAGGACAAATCAGTTGATCTGAGAAAAGTCTATGCACAGATTTTTCCTTTTAGGATTTTACATGTTCTATCTGAATACGGGAAGAGAGATTTTTTTGTTTAAAATATCTCTTATTTTGGGAATGCTTTTCATGGAGGTGACCCTTATACACAGCTACAAAGCCAGCTCAGAGGTAGAGTCAACCAGAGCTCTCCTCTTTTATTGTTTGTGAACTTCAGCCTGAATAAATAACAGTTGCAACCTGAAAGGGGGAAGCTGGAATGCTGTCGAGATAGGGAAAGCAGGAAGGAGAGGGTTGGGTTTTTATTTTTTTTTTTCTCCCTCCTCTCTTTTCTCCCTCCCTTTCTGTTAAAAATCACCAGTTCCTTGGGCTGTGCCCCAGAAATCTTGCTGAAAGGAGTTCGAGGCCATGCTCTGTGTCTCCTTGCATGCCCTACCTGCTGTGTTTAGGCTTCTGCTCAGTCCAGTTGTTTCAGTATATTAACAATTTTACCCAAACTTGGCCAGGCTAAAGACACATTCCAGATGTTGAGCTGCTAATGCAGATGTAGGCACAAGTGGAAGAGGAGCTGGGTGTATTTTCCTGTTGCAGAGGGAAGGTTACTCTCCAGTGAATCATCATTCCAGCTTTGGAGGTGTCTGCCAGTTGTGCTGTCCTGCATTTGTTACCTGGCTCTCAGGAGTGAGGAATTCCGTGTTAGCAGCGTGTTATTTGACTGCTCCTTTTGTGGCCCTGCGTGCTGGTCCCCCTTGTCCTCCTGCTACGTGTTTCATTGGGTGCCCAAATCACAAAACCATGACTTTTGGAGGTGCTCTTTTGCAAAAGCTGGTAATAATTATCCCTGATAATCCCCAGTCCATTCCTTCTTGGGACCGATAAGGACAGGCCTAGCTGGGTACACAGTGTCAGGAATGGTTCTTGTCGCGATTCAGTAAATATATAATTATTTATACAGCGTGGAGCAGCTCTGCCGGGAAGGAGGATGTGCTCCAAAATTGGTTCATTTCAGCACCATCTGTTTCAGAAAGGCAGCTGTACAGAATTGTGTAATTGGGGTCACAGTGTGAAATCTAGGGACTTGTCTGAAAGAAGGAGGGGTGAGATTTGTGGGACAGGTGACTGGATGCAGGGAAAAGGCCCCTGGGAATGTGGTGGCTGGGGGTTCCTGAATGGTGTCCGAAGGGAAAGGGAGTTCCAGTGTGGGACTGACCCTGGTGGTATCAGTGATGAGGGGCCTGCTGCCAATGGCACGTGTGGGGTGAGGGAGCTGCCAGGCAAAGGTGAAGAGGGAGGATAGGTATGGATCCTTCACTGAGAGAGCTTGAAATAGTTATCTATATTATTTCTTTTTTTCCCAGGAATGTGCTATGTGTGCAGCAAGAGGCTAAAATCTGTGTAGAAAGTGAATTTCAAAGGAATAAAACGGATAGATTTTAAAGAAGTGAAGGAATAGCAGAGGATATGCTTAAAACAAGGAGGTGGCTCTATCGCATCAGCCTGTTAGTTGATTTGGCTTGTTGTGCAATTCAGTTTCAATCTAATTGCAAAACTCTTCTGCAAATGATGATTTGGGTTTCAGCTCATGCATTTCAAGGTATTTGAGATGTCCTATTGCTGCAGCTGTTAGTTCTGCAGATGCTCTGGGCCTACAGCGACTTTCTGTTTTTCAAAGAGCACCAAGTAATATAGAAATGCGTTAAACAGACCAGCCTGTTTTGGGGGTCTCCAGGGTGCTGCAGCTGCTTTGTAGTACAAGGACGGGGTGGCTAAAAATGAAAATCTGCAATGCAGAGGGTGCCGGGCAGCTCCATGGGGAGGCCTGGCACCGAATGCACTTAGTAGGTGTCATTTGGAAAGGTTGGGGGCCTTGCAATTTTCCAGTATTTCCCCCAGGAGAGACCCACTGCTACCTGCAGTGATCTTTTTGCAGCTGGGCCTTGGTCAGCTTGGTGTTTGCAACTGTTGCTTGTCTGGCCTTTTGCCCTGCAGCGTTGCTTTGGGCTATAAATACTCCCGTGGAAGAGCAGTTCCAAGGATCTTGTGCTCCCAAATGCCTTTCTGGCTTGGTGAAAGGAGGCTGGATGAAACCAGTGGTGGTAAAGGTGGCAAACTGGAGCCTGGAGAGCCTCGGGTGGTGGTTACAGTGTCAGTCAATGGCCCTGCTCTCCATGGGATGAGAAGAGGATCGATGCCATCCACACGGTGCAAAACTAGTTCGGCAAAGCGCTCTTGGGGACACAGGCTTGGAATAGCTAGCAGCAGCGAAGGAAAACAAAACGATGCGATGGAGAAATGCCATAATGAGTCCTTGCAGCTCCTCTTTATTTAAATGCTAGACTTGCTCGCTCATCTTCGTTCCCTTTTTATGAGGAGCGTTAGGAGCCTGCGAGGATGGAGCTGATGCGTGTGGCTGCCAGCCTCGTTGCTGCTATCCGACTATTGCCCTGTTGCTATGAAACGTTGTAGGGAGGTGCAGTGTGAAAGGGATAAATATCCATCTGTAACTGCACGGATATTTTCCATGGCTCTTCCCTTGCTAATCTTTCTGATCAGTTTTCTAATTCTGCAGCTGGCAGATCTGAATGATTTTTTTTTTTCTTTGGGTGCTGTTGTACAATGCATGTTTTCCATCTATAATAGCTTTGTGTTGAGTAATGCAGGGTTTCTAAACTAGCATAGCGCCCAAAAAAGCATTGTGTGCCCTGCATGCCATTTTTCAGCAGGTTTGTTTTTGCAGTGGGGACTTGCACAGCTATCAAAAGTTCAATTCCATAATCACTACTGAGTGCAAGATGGGTTTCCCTCTGCTTGCATCAAGGAGACAGAATTAGGCTCTGCTTTTGGTAGGCCCTGCCTGGGTGCAGACCCATCCAAAGCAGATAGTGCCTTAAATTCAGGGATATGTGGCTTCACCTAAGGATGCAGAGGCTTTGGGGCTGTCGGTCCTCCTTTGCTCAGGCTGCTGCTTTGAGCTGCATGTGGCTGCAGAGCAGCCTTGGCAGCAAAGGGAGCTCTAGAGCTGCAAGACTCTATTGATTGTGTTGCAGTTCTGCTGGAATGAAAATATAACGCGCTCAGCATTTGCACTCTCCACTTGTGTATTGTTTTCTCTTTATTTTGTGTATTTAGAGAATGCTGTGCTCTGCAAACTGCGACTTTTTTTTTTCCTGGGGAATGAAAACCATCTGGAAAATTTAAGTGATTTTTAATTTTTTTTTATTAATCTAAGATTTTTGGTAACAGGCTCTTTTCTGTTTCCTGGCATCTTGTTAGCTTGAAAATGGGAATTTGAATTAAGAATTCAAGGCGGTAACTGCATACTGGCCTATGCCCTGGAATTTTAGAAACAACTAGAAGCTTTTTGAAGTCTGAGAGGTAGTATAAATATTAAAATGATATGTATTCTCTCCCCAAAGCATTCTTTCTGAGCCAATACTACTATAGTTGTGTTTTTCTTCTCTATTTTTGCCTAATGCATTTACTCTGAGCTCTCAGCATAGTAGAAGCTGTAAGTTCAGGAAAGAATTCAGCATTTATGGCTAGACTTCTTTGCAAGGGATTAGACTTAAATACATACTGAAGTCAAGCATATGCTTAAGGGTTTTCCCAGATGAAACCTCAGTTCAGCAGAACACTTCAATGTATTCATCATTTCATGGATCCTGAATAATGCAACGGGCTGGTTTTGTCCTCATAAGCTGGAACTTGTTGCAGCCCTAGGGCTGTAGCAAACTTGGGGATTGCTGATCCTGCAGCGCTGGAGTGTGCGAGTGCTGCTCAGGACTCTACATAAGTTTAAACATGTGCTTTAAAATGCTTTGGCCTGGCAGAAGTGTGCTCAGCATATGGCGGGATGTTAAATCCGCTCCACTTTGGAGCCTGATACTGGGATTTTTAGTACGTTCTGCTTTAGCTGAAAGACTTTAAAAAAGAAAAGTCCCTGCAGAAAAAGATAAATACATAGTGTTTCTGGCATGCCGTGCACAACTGACTTCACAGCGGTCTGTAGAAGGCAGGAAGGGCCCTATCGGTCTTGGCACTGGAAAGTCTTAGACATTTGAGAGATGAGTAGCTAGATTTGTGCGTGCTTAAATCACTGAGAATGATGCCTTGAAGGTGTGTGTACGTGTGCGTGGTGGTGGGGAGCTCCCTGCGCTGCTACCTTGAGAGACGAGCTCTGGATGGCAGAGGTTTGCTCCAGCTGAGTGATGTTCTCAAAGCCATGGAACATGGAAGGACTTTGAAAATTGAGGAATAAGAGGTCATCTCCCTCACTCCCCAGTGTGTGTATAGAATTACAGAATATAAATTCAGTTGGGTTGGAAGGGACCTTTGGAGATGGTCTTGTCCAGCCTCCTGCTCAAGCGGAGTTTGCTAGATCAGGTTGCTCAGGGCCATGTCCTGCCAGGCTTTAAATATCCACCAAAATGCGGAGACTGACTGCACAACAATGTTGAATTTTCCTCATTTAATAACTTGCACATAGGTAAAAAGGCTACAACAGCATAACTCAAAGCTGTTATTTCTTATGTATCATGGTAGCTCAGTGCCCAGGCTGAGGGATGTATATTTGCTCTAACCCTCTCTTTCCCGCACAAAAAGTTCTTGTATTTCTGCTTTGCTTTTCTACTTAAGACAACAGAAAATAATTATTGTAGAATTTGAAATCTAAACTGTTGCAATTGGTCCTAAAAGCTATTAATTGCACAGATAGAGTTAAAGGCTGGGTGGATAAACTACTATTTGATTTGTGTCTTGGCTCCAACAGCTGTTTTCTCGATTCAGTTGTGTTTGATATGGACTAGATTTTGCTGTATCATTCTACAGTGTATCATTATATTTAATAAGCACTTATTAATAATAGGCACCATCTGATACTCCAGAACCGTGCCCTGCTGTTGTTTGTGCAGAGCAGCTCTCAAGTGCCCCTCGTGTGTGATGTTATCTGAACGCTTTAACATGTAGAATAATTCCATGGGGCGGCTGACTAAAATATTCCATTTCTTTGATGCACCAGCACTAACTTGCCTGTTACGAATTCAATTTCAGTAAACTTGAAATTGCTTTTAAAATAGTAAACATAAACTTTGGCCATTTCATGTTCTGGGGATAATTCTGGAGCCTGTTCCTCCATTCCCTGTACACAGAGTGTCTTTTTGTAACGTGCAATTGTTTCTGTGTTGGTGAGGACAGTATACAGTGAAATTCTGCCAAGCTATTTTAAATGGATCTCATTGAACTGAGTTGCAAACATTTTGGTTTGCTTTGGGCTGTCTTTTGGCCATTTCAAAGACCAATAAACTGGACATCTTGCAGAATATGTTTTTTAGAAGAAAATTATTTGGAAACTTCAGTGTGCTGTCCTAGATAAAGTGCAGTAATTAAACAAGAACTTTAGCAACACCATAATAGCAAATAAGTGTCCATTTTTATGCCATGCCATAGTGGTCTGTCTCGATTCCCTTGCTGTTAAGCAGAGAAATGAGTGTTTGCTGCCTGCAGATTCTTCAGCGTGTGTTTTATGAGGCAGTGCTCGCTCCTGTGTATCGTCAAGCTCTGACATGTTTTGGTGGCTGTAGTTGACTGGCAATAACAAAACATCCAGTATGGAAAAAATAACCCCTGTTTACTGCTCCAGCTTTTGTTCCTTTTGCTTTTCCAATAGCTCTTGAGAAACGGAGCAGAAAGTTGAGGCCGTTATCCCAGGGCAGAGGGGGGACTTGGAGAGAAACTTGAGTAGCTGCTGCCGGCTGGATGCTCCAAGGAAACCTGAGAGCAGAGTCAATGGTTGTTTTCACTTTGAGGCTATAGATGATGTCTATATTTATGCAGTTCTTTTGGACAGCTTTCTCTTGTGAATGAGAGTAATTTCAGTGGTAAACACAATGCAATGATACCTGTACTCCCCGAGAGGGTTATAAAGCGTAGCTGCTGGATGCTTCAGAGATAAAAGTAGTATTGTCTGAATTGTAGCTGCTGACAGATCTTGAAGGCAGTTTTTGGCTCTCCCATAGATGCAGTGAGTGCTTTTTACCCTACGGCTGCTGTTTGCCTCTCCCTGTGTACCCTGGGCCTTGATGGTGCCTATAGAAGAGGATCAGGTGGTGGGGGAGAGGCTTGGACATCCACCTGCCAGGCCATCCCTAAGTGTCCCTAAACATGAATGTTTTGCTGAAAACACAGGCTTTGGGAGCAGGAGGAACTGCAGCTGTTGGGACCCCAAGTCAGTGATCCGCAGGCAGGTTCCTGTTCTGCAGCCTGGGTAAATCTGGGATCCGGGAGGTCTCGTTCGCACTGTGCGAGCTGCTCTGCACGTCAGGCTGTCGGGGCAGTTTAACTCTGCAGCGCTTGCCGTCAATTAAGCTGTCAACTTCAGCATCGCTGCAGGCACTTAATAGAGTTTTACTTCCATTTAAAAACCTGGTTTAGTAATTAATTTCCAGCTTACTCTGGAGTTCAGAAGGTGCTAGTTTAGTGCTCCAAATCTAATACCGTGTGAATTGGAACATGAAAGATGTTCGGTAATGAAGCTGGAACAGGCTGCGCAGGAACTGGATTCTGCGCAGTGCACGGGAAGCTCTGCTAGCTGCTCTGTTGCTCATGGAAAGCATTTGCCTGTCTGTTTGCATAGCTGGGGGAGTCTCCTGGGTTGGTTTGGGAACTCGGAGATGGAGCTGGGATGTGGGTCGTTGCATGTTGGCCTGTTCCTGCACACAGGTTTATGGCAGAGCTTTTCCTGCAGTGGGGTCTCCTGGCTGGGGTGGTTGTTGCCCTCTTGCCATAGGACGCAAGGTGCTGCTGTTCCAACTGGGTGATGCAGGCTAACCCAGACCCCCTTCTATATTATAGCTTAAGATTGAATCCAGGCTGTGCTATTTCCCACCAAGTTTACAGTTGGAGAGGGATGCTGAAGGCTGGTATGTGCAAGAAGAATTATATCTACAGGCAGCAGAGTTGCCTCAGTAACATTTACCTGACTTTCCTAATATATATTGCTTTTCTTACTGTAAAGCTGCTTATTTTACCTTTTACCACAACTTTTACTATTAAGAAAAGTGGCACCCAACTTTTCTGGCAAGAGGAGCACTTAACTCTTGCCACCAGCTACTACCTCTTCCCTCCTCTCCTGCAGAGAGTTGCTGTACCAGGGGAAGCAGATTGAGTTTTCCCTGGAAAGTGTTAGGCTTCTTCCACATGCTCCATCAGGAACAGCTCAGTAAAGCGAGCGCTAACAGCAGGTGCCATTGCTGCCAAAACTCTTGCTTTTTAGGCTGCAGCCTTTGTGCTCGGGAGGGAACAGTCCAGTCTCCAGGCTCTCCTAAGGATTTGAAGATCTTTGAGGTGTCCTTGCATGTAAGGTACAGGTCTCCTCAGGTGCCCTAGAAAACTGGACCAGAGGCCTTGGGTGAGCACAGGGATAGGAGGCAGCTTTGTCCTTGTGAACATCACAGGTGTAAAATACTGTTTGTGCATCTTTTTTGGCCTAGGTAGCGGTGAGTAGATAAGACTGCCTGTGCAGCTACTCAAACTTGATGGCATTTGCAGGGCAGTGTTGCTCATCAGTGGTGTTTTAGCCCCACAATGTATGTTCTCACATTAAAATGGACTTTTATAAATTGTACTGGGAAATATAGCAGTAATGATTTCGGGAGTGAAAGTGCAGATACTCAGTGTTTCTTCAGCCATCACTGATATGTGGAGTCGTTCTTCACCTTTGTTGCTGTTTGAGTGATTTAGAGGGGGAGGAAAAACAAACAAGTAGCCTTTAAGTGGTACTAAAAGTATCAGTTTAGGTAACTATTTAATTTCCAAGGCAGTGATATGGGATAAAAATTCACCTTATGGACACTGCCTGTGGGGGGGTGGTGGCTGCTCCAACCTCTGCCAGCCCCAGGCTGCAGCTGCGTGGAGAGTCCATCCTTCTCACCTGTGGAAGGAGCTGGAAACACAAGTTTTCCATGGGATCAGCTTGCAGAACGGACTCGTGTTCTGGCCATGCACTTGCAAGATGCCTGTTGAGACCTAAGGTGGTGGAAAGCAGGACCTCTCCTTCTGCAGCAGCTGGCGCTTGTGCTGGATGAGATGGGATGTGAAAACTGCTGATGCTGTTGAAAACAAGGCAGAAGTGATGTGAGTTGCTGGCTGGCCTGTGGTTGGCTTTCTGTGTGCAGCCAAATTTCACTGTCTTAAAAACAACATTCCCCTCAGAAGCATGACTTGTCATGCGTGCGTTCACATCCTCACCAGGGAGTTAAACTTGATGACTTTCTATATATTTCTTTTTAAGACGCTGAATCTCAGAAGTGAATGAGCCAGCTGTGTGACGACCTGTCAGGCCTCTCTCCTTGAGCTTTATGCACATTTCCTAGCAACTGTGTCCCAAATATAATGGTTCACGGAGCTAATAAGCTCATGGCTCCCTCATAGTTCAGTTAATTCTGTGCCACAGCTGCCTGATGCCAGCTGTGCTGCAGCAGTTATCTCTGTGCAAAGTCCTAGTTCGTAGCAAGTACTGTGGTGTAGGTTAATGCCAACCTCATTCACTGCACACTAAGCTGTCTTAGTGTCTGTTTGCTGCGGTCTAACAGCAAACGTGTGGCTGCTCAGCTGATGAATGATAACTTGTTAAACTGTGGTATTTTGATAGCCTGTTGGAGCCCTCCTGCCACTGTTAATACCTGGAATCACTTTTTCTGGCTGCAGCTGCAGTGTCCAAGTCATTCTGTGTTAATTATTTTTCCTATGGGAGACTGAAAATATATATAATGGATGAAGCGGGATTAACTTCTTTTCGGTGTGTAGCCACTGCTGGTAATTGTGGACTGGTTTGACAGGGTTCACATCTGTGTTAACTTTCAGAAGACAACATGAAGCTATTATGCAGTCGCTACCCACTTAAGGATCTGCACAACAATTAGGAGAGGCTGCTTACTCATGCTCCTCAAAAGTTGTGCCAAAATAGCTATTACATTATGTCAGAGCCCATATTTTCATCCGGAATAATTAGCCTGAATCTAAACCTCCTTTCTGCTTGGTCGCTTTGTGCATGGACCTGGGACTCTGGTCCTGGGTATTTTGGAGCTAGACTAGTTCAAAAAAGTTCCCCTGCAGTTGGCACTTAGGAAGGAAATTCTTCTGAAATGCGGTGTTGTTTTTCCAGCAGCCTATCTGGGAAGCTCTGGCAACAAAGGCCTCTCTAAACAGCTTTTGTTCTGTGTGTTATTATTTATTCTACTGTAGCTCAGGCTCCTTGTTCGGGAAGCAGTGTCCTGCCCTGCGCTGCTGGGGTGGCATTAATGTAAAACCCCGATGGAGGTGGTGGATTTGCAGCAGGTCTGTGGTCTAAACACTGCAGAAGGAGCAGAAGGTGATGGGTGGAAGGGAGCAGAAGGTGATGGGCGGAAGGGAGCAGATGACACTGTCAGCGTGGCAGGAGGGTGTCCCTGCTTGCTGGCATCAAATCTCAGCAGTGTCCTGCCCAGGAGAGAATTTCTGAGAGAAACTTGGGGAGAGAATCATGAAGTTGGCCTGGAGTTGTGTGCGAGGACCTCCCTTCGTGACCAAGAGGGTGCACGGAGTAGGTGTTGCTGAAGAAAAGTGCTGTTTGGCAGTTTGTCTTAGAGCCTGGACCAAGGCACCAAGTCTAGCAGGCTTTCTGCTGTCGTGCTGTCTGTGCCTTCACTCCCAGTGATAAAAACATCCCGACCTCCCCTTCCTGCATTGGCTCCCCTGCACTTTTTTGGACAGTTGTCTTGTCTGCTGGCTTGCAGCCTCTCAGACCATTGAGTGCTCCTTGTGTTTCATCGGATGTGTTCCCTGACATCCTCTGCAGTTAGACTCACCAAGGTCTATTTTGTAACTCTTGATCCTAACTCATATTTTTTGTTTATTTTGCCGAATACCTGGTAATGGAGGGAAAACGATAACTCGGAAAAGAAAACCTATAGTGAAAGCAGAGGTGGCTGTTCCAGATACTCTGTATATTAATGGCTGGATTTTCCAGCAAGGATTCCAGTAAGGTGTGCCAACCATCTGAATACCTGCTTGTGACGTGGCCCTCTTTCCATGCAGAAGTTGCTTGGGTTAGAGACAAGGGTGAAGTCACTGGGAGTGTTTGATATCTCTATGGATTAGATGCAGTTGTGCATGATTTTTATTAGGAGAGATGGAATGTTGTAACTTGTGAGGCACTAGCAAGGCTCTTTTTTAGGAATCACTTCTTGCTTCCATTTTTTCCTCCCTGTTGGAAAATTCATAGTGAGTGTATGAGTGCATCTCATTGGAGACCATCTGGAAATTGCTATAGCAGGATAAGTTATACTTTATATCTGGTACAGTTTTTTCAAAGGCCCTTTTGCTGGAGAAAGGGAAGATGATTGCATGGAAAAAATTTTAGTAGGAAAAACAGGCAGATAATTTTATAATTTTTGGACTTTAATTTATGGTAAAATTTTCAGAAATAAAAATGAGAAGTTAGATTATGAATGAATATAAATGCTGAGACATTAAAGTTGTTCCCAACTGGTGGTTTCTCACATGGCTTGTTCTGGGGTTAATGGAGTCACGTGTGCATTCTGTCATTTGAGAAGATAACTACCTCTTAAAACAAAATTAGTACAACTACTGTGCAATGATACAGGCTTGCAGAGACACCAGGCAGTTAAAACAAGCAGTTAACTTCTGGATTTAGTTGCCACAGGAGGCTGTGAAGGTATGTGGAATTAGCAGATTCATAAATGGACTGGGCACCATTTCATGGACAAGCCTCATGCTGAATGGGACTGACCAGTGGTTTCTCTACCCCTTTTCTAATGTCTCCAGATGAGGAGAAGGATGGGGGAAGCAGAGCATGGGCAGTAGCCAGGCTGGGCACTTCCCTATTTCCCATTCCTACCTTTAAAATTGGGGTATTGAGGTGGATGGACCATCAGGCTGCTTTTTCTGACCACTTGTTCAACATCTGTAATTTGGTACCAATTAACTGAGCTCTGGTAGATCTGATGTCTTGTTTCTTCTCGCTGGAGCTGCTTCAAAACCAGGAACGACTCGTCAAGCCTGGGCTAATGAATCACTGCAAACGCTTGACGTGTTGGCAGCACCATGCCACCCTGCTTCACATTCTGTTCTGCTGCCATAATTTTAAGAAACTGTTGGAATGGTGCCTGAAACCAAGTCTATGTGAGAATCTGGGAACTCATCTGCAACCCTCCCCCAGTTTATTTGTACCGAGTTATTTAGATGGGCCCTGATACTAGTTCTGGTTGCAGAGCAGGTTGTCACCAGGAAATCAAAAGCTTGAATATCATTTGTGAGTAGATAAATGAGCCAGTTAATCCAGAGCTGATGAGAAAAGTTTCTTAGCTGGGAGAACTCATTCGGAGAAAGCAAAATCTATGGGAAAGGACTCCATGCTGCCTTACTTAGGACAGAGTCATCCTGTCGGTTACAATCACTTGTTTGGTTTAGGATTGGTTTAGAGGCCTCCTGTGCCCAGCTTGACCTTGAAATGTTCATCTTTGCATATCCTGGCAGACTACTTTATTTCTTAATAGATAATTTGAGTTGTCAGATTAAGTGATCTCTATTTCCATCAACTTTCCATCATATTTTGACTCGTGAAGTCTACTTTGTTATATACTTTGGTCTACAACACCTTAGTCCAACACTTCTGAAAGGCTGTTGGTCCTTGGGGTACAGGGTCCTTTGTAGGTTTGGTCTGCTCTTCTCAGCTGGTCTGGGCATAAATGGGGAGCATTGATGCTTTAGGCAGGGGCTTAGGAAGGTGGGTAGCCCACCTGAGTGGCGACATAAGCTTCATAGCAGGACGTGGTGTTTCTCAGACTTTGAAAGTACCACCTTTATTAAAGGCTTTAGGGGTAGAGGATTAAGAGCTTTGTTTGAGCTCCTTTCTGAAAACATTAGTTAAAATCCACTGCTCCTCTGAGTCACACCCCTTTCCTGAAAGCACCTTAAGCTGTTTCAGTCTGAAGCCAACTCTGTCACTGCTGCGGGTACAGCAAGGGATGGCACTTAAGGTTACAGATGGGGAAAGTGAAGAACAGCCCTTCAGCTGAAAGTTACAGCTCAAGCCTCTAAATTCAGAGGAATAGCCCCATTCTCCAAGAACTTAACCTTTCCTGTCTTTGAAAACTTGCCTGGTAGCTTGTGGTAGTGCTGCTGTTTTTTTTTCCTGTTTCTGCAATGTCAGGAAGGAGGGGAGGGGAAAAAAAATCCGTAATCTGAGTAATATTCTAAATATAGAAGTGCAAAGTTACAAAAGAGAAGGATTTCTGATGGCTTCAAAACGAGTTTTGTAATAGAAGGAAATGTATCTGACATTGCCAGGATTTACAGTCCTGCCAGGGGCTTGTGAAATAAGTTATACCAAGCCCTGAGTGCTGCAGCTAGGCTTGTTGACACATACGGGTTACTGAAGGGTATTTCTGGCTGTTGCCTTGAGGGTTTGCAAGAATGAGAGCCAGAAGGAAGAGGTTTTGTATGCTTGTTGTGAGCAATACAGACTAATGCTGCTTCTGGCTGCTGACTAAAATTGCTTTGGGTCCCTGCAGTTTGCAGTTTATCACATTACTTGTCCCCAAATTTGCTCAGTCTTGGACCTCTCCTCCACAGTGCATACAGATAAAGGTCCTGGTTATTCCCAGGTGTGAGGGTGACTGCTTATAAGTGGTTGCTATGAAGGGGGTGTTACAGGCAGAATTCCTAAAGGTCCTCTGGTGGCTTTGAACAGTCATCCTGCTTTTGGGCATCCTGAGGATTCAGGTAGGGGTTTGGAGCTGAGGTTCTGCTCACTGTTACTGTTTTTCCACCAGGATTCAGCTCAGCACTGCCAGGATGTTCTTTCTCATTTGGCAGTATTTTATTAGGAGCAATTATTTGCAAATGTATCCAAGCTTCTTGTTCTGTTTGGTGCAGGAGAGGCCTAACTCTAAGGGAGTTATGTTTGGAAAAATGTCCTTTGCTGGTTTTCTGGTTGGTCTAACTTAGTTGAGAGGCACTGAAGATGTCAGAGAATTTCTACTGCACTCCTAACAGAGTCTAAAAATAAATTCTATGGGATAACTTTGGAAAGCAGATGTTAGGATGAAAGAGTC
>JAVCKT010013580.1:17924-30328 GCA_032273925.1 Rhynchotus rufescens
GTCAGTAATCCACTTTTTACCTATACAAATTAGTCTTTCAGGTTAAAGCGTGGCAGTTAAGTTAAATGGTAAAAGGAAATATTACCAAGCAAAACTGGGGCAGCTGCTCTACTGGTTCAGTCTGTCTTGGGGAATTCAGGCCAAATTTCCCATCTCGTTTGCTGCCAGGTACAGATGTTTCTGAGACTTGCAGCATGTTGTTCAACTCCACAAGTCTCTAGAGTGTTTGCAACTTTGAGTTTTGTCACCTGCATGACAGGATCAAGAAACAGAATCAGGTCATACACTGGAAATTAAAGATTTGTTTACACATTTTATAAACACTAATACTTGATTGTGCCTTGGCTTGTGCATAGCCCTGGACGTGAGCCCCATGTCTGGGACCTCTGCTCGAGGCTGCACCTGCAGCAGCAGCTGATGGGCAACTCTGATCTTCCTTTGACTATGGAGTTATTGATTTTAATGTAGGAAAACACCATGAAAAGACCTACTTGAGCTCTCTGCCGTGCTTCAAGTTGCACAAAACAATTTAAAATAGTATCTCTTTCACAGCCTTTAGGACACATGTTAGAAAAGCTGTATCTTCTGTGCAGTGCCAGTGGGAGCGAGCTCGACAAATGCAGAAGTCTGTTGCCAAGAATAGCGTGTGCAGCTATCTCCCCACGCAAGATTTCTCGTTGGGCGCTTGCAAAGCGCTTCTCTGCGCTGCAGAACATGAGATGCACGGAGAGGCTGTGCAGGAAGGGGTCTGGTGCGTAGCCTGTTTGCAGGCACTGTCGCCAGCTCGCTGCCTGAAGCTGCACGGAGCTCTGAACCAATGAATCAGAGCTCTAAGACTTGGATGTGAACACAAGAAGGAAATTGAACAATGTCTTTCTTTTCATGCTTTTTTTTTTTTTTTTTTTTAATTGCGCAATTACCTTGGTAAACAACAACACATGCAGGCAAGAATAGGAAAAACAAAACAGGTTGGTTGTTTTGTATTGTTCGAGTCAAAGGATGCTGTTGAGACCCCCAGCGGTTCTGCAGCTCTTGCCTCGCACTGGGTTTACTTGGTGAGGAGAGTTGATGCCTTAACACAAGGTGCAAACCCCTTTCTCACGGAGTGAAGACTATCGAGCTCCAGAAGTCATCTCTAGCATTTATTTGTTTGCATGGACCCGAATTATATTTTCCTACTAAAAGGAACAAGGTGCTCTCTTGAGTTAGGCAAATATACAAAACTGTGCTAAAAAGAGAAATAAAGGTTAATTAAAGCTTGCCCTGTGTTTGCTCTGGAGCAGAGCTTATACAGGGTGTAAAACCATGGTTATTAATCATAGTTAATCACAGTTGTCTCATTGATTAGCTAACCCCAAACAGTTAAGCTTAACTGTTGATTGCTCTTTATGGAAGTAAAACTTCTGTTGCCTGCGATGACCCAAAAAAATTGCCTCAATTAACCAAAAAAAGCATAGACCAGGGCATAACATCCCAGCAGTCACTGAATAAGAAAGGGGGGGAGGGAGGGGAAAAGATATTGAAAAGAAGCAGTTTAAGGTCTTAGGGGATGAATTTCCTTGGTTACCAAACACAAGTTAAGTGCCGATATGCAATAAAAATACTGACTGGGAGAAAAGAAAGATGAGGAGGGGAAAAAGTTTTCCTAGAATAAAGGGAGGGGTAGGGGAAAGAAGTGTGGGAAGGAGAAATCGAGATAGCGTGTTCTGAAATATGTGGGAACCTTTAGGAGATGCAGACTGTGTCTTTTAGGTGTCTTTTGCTTTTGCAATTACTGCTGCACTAACTGATGCCCGTGAGTTTTGCTCTGGAGGCTTTCTTGGGGCCTGTGTAGAATCTTGTCTATAGTTTTATGCAGGAAAACCCATATATTACTGTTTGTGGTGGTGGTGGGGAGCTCTTGGGGACAAAAAAGCGTCTCGAAGAGGTTAGGAATGTTTTGTGTTTTAATGTTCAGTGGAGAGCGGGGTGAAGTCCTTCTGAGTGTCCTTCAGTCTAGAGCACAGGGAATCTTTTCATTATTGCTAGTTACTGGTGCTTGCAGTTTTCTGCATGTTTTAACAGTTTTCTTAATCTTTTTTTTTTCTTTCTATACATAAGGTCCTATATGCCCACATGACAAAAGAAATTGCTGAGTTTCTTTGGGTATATAATACAGCAAGGGAAGTTCAGATAGTGACTGAGTGATATAACATATTCCATATCCCAAGCAACTTGGCTTTGGCATGCACTGTGTTTTTTCTCTAACTTTTTTGAGAAGAAATGAATGAAGGAGCATTTTAATATATGCGTGTTTTGTGCAAAAGTATGTGAAATAATGTGTGTCACTTGTTGCAAGAAAACATAAAATAGGGTGCTTTGTGAAGCTGAAAGGCAGTGGGGAATGAAAAGAGCCTTTCATGTCTGGTATAACCCTCCTGTAAAAATCACCACCATTACATCGGTGCTATGGATCTGGTAGGGCTGGTTGCATTTGGACTGAAATGACAGCTGTAAGGCAAGAGAGATCCCTCTTTAGAGAGCAGTGTAATCTTCTGTGCTTTGGGCCCCAAGTTGGTAATTATGTTGTGAATACCACAAAATGGGCTTTTTTTCCTCCTATTTGCCTTGTATTTCCTTTAATATACTTGGTACTAGGTGTTGTGAAGGGCAGTGGAACTGATGGTGGGATCTGTAGCTGCTGTTTTTGGCGGTGGCCAGGGACAGGGTAATGGGTACAAATAAAACACAGAAGGTCCATCTGCATGTGATGAAGAACCTCTTCACTGTGAGGGTGACGGAGCCCTGGAACAGGCTGCCCAGAGAGGCTGCGGAGTCTCCTTCTGTGGAGGTCTTCAAAACCCACCTGGATGCCCACCTGGATACCTTTGTGCTATAGGTATCCCTGCTTGAGTAGGGGGGTTGGACTGGATGGTCTCTAGAGGTCCTTTCCAACCCCAAATGTTCTGTTATTCTGTGTGTGAGTCACTGGTGTCCTCAACTGTGGCTTCGCCAAAGCAGAGTTGAAATGGGGAGTGGGAGTATTGGGAGGGGAAGGAAAGTTTGGGGTTTTCCATATTCTTGTGCTTTATTTAACGGAGTGATTTAAATAGCTACAAGAGAGACTGTTTATTTGTTCAATTATAGTATATAGACGTTATCTCTTCTTGTGCCAAATACCTTTGAGGAGATATGAGATGGGGGAAAAACAATATGGGCCTTCTGGAAACCTGAGAAGAAATTTGGTGGCCTGAAACAACTGTAGATTGAGTCTGGTGAGCTAGTGCTGTTATGTGCATCTAGCCAAACACAGCAGGGGTGATAAGAGCTCATGTAAAGGTCTTAAACAATAACATATTCACCAATTAGTTCTGGACTTTCTTTTATTTCTTTTCTTGGGTTTTCTTTTATTTATTGATTGATTGGGGTAAATTGATAATGTTTGTCTTGTAGAGACGGTTACTGTGCATTTATCTTATCCTTCCAGTACTGTGGTCAGCCGTAATGCAGTGTTTTATAGCTCTGAGATGAGAATTGAGAAATTAAATGTTTCTGAAACTTAACATAGGTTTAATAACTTGTATGAAGATCAACTCTAGATTAGCAAGTAGTTGATGAGTCACATGTTCCGCTTGCTGCTTTCTTCTTTAGCATGTCGTAAATATTTAGGAAAGCTCATTCATCCCAGGTGGGTGTGAAATTAGCCTTTGATTCATAGGGTTGTGCCGCCTTAGGGAGTGGAAACAAAAAAGTCCACTTGGTGGCATGTCTGTCACTGTCCTGTTGCCAAATACCTTGAGCAGCGGGGGAGATCTCCTCCTGCATTTGGAAGATACTTTGAAGATTATGGATGTCTTGCATACAACATACGCTAATTAAATGTGATTAGTAGCCCTGTAAGTAATAGCTCTGTTATGAGGATGAAAAGAGGATGGGAAAGATGAATGGCAGAGCACAAAGGTATCGGTTGGGTACGTAAGAGAATGCAGTGGGGTATGGGGAGCCTCACGGCTAAGGAAATGAGGCTTGCAAGAGCTGGAATGGTCTCACTTTGAAGGAACTTTGGCCTAGGCTTTTCTAGACGTGAGGAATTGTCTGGAAACTGATAGCAAGGTGAGTTTCCCCTTCATCGTTCTTCCTTGCTCTGTCTTTACAGTCTCTTTGCTGTATATGTGCATTTGGGCCTTTAGACGAAGACCCTTCAGTCTCATTTACAGCACCCAGTATGCTGTAAAGGTCTCTTTTCTTCCTTCAGGCTCTCAGTTTCTCTTTCTCTTTTGAGATAAAGCACGTTCACTATATCCTTACCCTTGAGAACACAGCAGTTCTCTCTAGACAGTCTGTTCTACCAGACTCCCATCCATCTTGTCATGTACCATCCCTTTCCTACCTGAGTACTGCCTGTCTTGTGGCTTTGAGACTGTCCCAGTGGCACTTAGTGGATCTCTGGAGCATCCCAGCCACCTCTGGCTCTTGTTGACCTCCTGGCAGCCCAGAGATGATGGAGCAGCGTTTGGAGTGTTTTTGTGTACTGTGTGTGTTTGAGCAGCCTTGATGCTCCTATAATTTTCATGGGATGGACAGCCAGACTGCTTATTACTGCTGTGATTGCCCAGGAAATGTGCTGGCAGCTCCACCCTTGATTCCTGATGTGCAGCACTTCCTTCTGAGCCTGCGCTGAGCCAGGGCTGAGGACCAGGTGAGTCATCTCAGCCCAGCTCTTGCAGCAGGTGCCTCTGGCTGCTCCTGCTTCCCTAGCTTGCTTTTCCATCACTGCCTCTTTCTGCCCTGTCTCTTCAGTTCCTTTGGGTTATTTCGGCTCTTCAATATTAGTTGTTTATTTTTCCATCTGGCTGTGCCCTGCTCCTCAAGAAGTGCAGCTCGACAGCAGAGGAGCGCGGCGGGCAGGGAACGATGAGCCTGAGATGGTGCCGCAGGAAGCGCTGAAGCGGAGAGCGTTGCACAAGGTCCACGTGGCCCGTGGAGCACGGAGGGGAAGGCTCCGCGGCGCGGAGGCAGGACCACCTCCGGCACGGCCACCTGGAGCTCCGGGCTGCTGCTCCCGTCACAGCACAGTGAGTTTGCTGCTAACTTAGCACCAAAGGGGGTAACTGAGGAGGATCCTTTTTGCTCCCTCTAAAGGGAGAAGATCCACGGTAGGAATGGCTTGTTCTTTATTATCATTATTACAAAGGCAGGCAAAACCTGGTGATGGATGTCTCATACAAAAAGACCTTTGCTGTCTCTTGGTGCAATTTTATCTCCTCTCATGCTCCTTATATTGTTTGTTGTCTTTTATTGTAAGGCTTTTGGGGCATAAACAGTCATTTCTGCTACTTGTCCTGCCCGTTTTGGATGAGAGGTATAAGATTGTGCGTAAAAAATGCTGAGTGAGGACAGCTATCCCTGTGTGTTGTGGTAGTACAGTCATAACTAACTGATGAACAGCAGTTAGAGAAGTTGATGTATGTATCTATGTATGTGTACATAAAAGTAGTATGTTACTATCAGAAAACAAATATTATATTAAAAAAAACTTGTGTGACTGACTTAAGTGGTTTTCAGGTAAGGAGGGAGAGGGAGCATTACCTTTCCAGTGGAAGGTACAATATCCACTATTAATTAATGCTGTGTAGCTAAATAGGGCAAATAAGCAAATGGACTCTGTCTTAATTTGCATAAGCAAGGCATGCTGCAGCTGGGATTGCTTTAATATTTGTTAACTTGTAGCTTTTAATGCAGATGGAGAAAACCAGCCCATATTTAAATACTTAAACCTATAGTGGAGTAACTGTGTGGGCTTTTTGACCTTCATTATGTTTTTGAGTTAGTGTGAAAGAAGAAAGCTATAATAAAACAGATGTCCCGTAAGACCGTTTTAACTTGAGCTACTCTGCTTCACTCTGTCATTGTGGGATTTTTTTTTCCCCCCTGTAAATATTTCAGGAGAATGTAACTTCTTGAAAATTGTCTGGTTCTGAAGGCCTTGTAAGCTTTGGTGCATGGTGGTTGAGTAGTACATTAGAAGTATTAGGAACTGTGTTTATTTATAGTATGTATGAATAATTATTACTCAAAGTCTGAGTATTATTTGGCTGGGAAGTCCCTCATTAGAAACTCTGCATCATCAGGGTGAACTGTGCTGTTACTTAACTAGTTTCAGTTCACATCTGGGCAGAGACTTGGGGGTTAACTGCACAGGCAAATATGCTGTGAATAAGAAAGCAGATCTGCAAGCATCCCAGATACCTTTTTCTAATTTATTTGAAGTGCGGCTAATGTTTAGCTGCCTGTGCAATGAAATGTGGTGCGTGTGGAACACTGTTCCAGAGGGTGCTGGGAGGGAGAGATGAGATCAGGTGTCAGGTTGATTTTTGTTTGTTTGTTCTTTGTTTTGTCTTTATTTGGGTGTGTAGTTGAGGTATT
Source organism: Rhynchotus rufescens (assembly GCA_032273925.1). Lineage (NCBI taxonomy): Eukaryota > Metazoa > Chordata > Aves > Tinamiformes > Tinamidae > Rhynchotus > Rhynchotus rufescens. The sequence goes on from JAVCKT010013580.1 coordinate 24,330, forward strand.
TAATTTTTGCAAGTGTTACTGGAGGTTACTTAGTGCAAGACACAAGGCAGACCGCTTTGTACCCTCAGTAAAACTGGGCTTGATTTATGCCCCCAAGTGTTAGGCCTGTCTCTCATTTCTTTAGAGCAGCGACCAGTGTTTGTGTCTGGACAACAGCAGCCGTCTCTTTTAATACAGCTTGGTGTTCCCCTCCAACAGACCTGCAAGTGACATCCAGGAGAGGTCTTCATCCTTCCTGCTTTGCAGATATGGAAATGGAAACTGAGAAGGAGCTGGCTCTGGGGGTGACTAGCACAAGTCAGCAGCAGGCAGGAACTGAGACCTGTCCGTGCAAAGCAAAGCTCTCCTGTGAGCTTCTGCAAGGGAGCCTTCCTAGCAGAACCGTGCAGGACATAAGCAGCTGCTTCTCTCTGGGCTCTGTTGGTGCAAGGGTGGTTTCCTGCGTGGTCCCTGTGCTGAGGGTGAACTCTGACCGGGCTGCTTCATTGGAAGCAGGCGTTTCACATCTGTGTTACACAATGCTTGGTCTTGACCTTTCCTTAAACAGAACAAAACAAGAGGCCTTTGGGGTTTCTTGTTCTTACTTTCCTCTATTTCTCAGTAGTGTTATGTTTTCCCCCCCCGCCCCTTCTCCTAAGAGCCAGTTGGATTCTGGTGCAACAGAGTTCAAGGCAACAACCATTTAGACAACAGTGGAAATACAACAATCAATTACAGCAAATCATTATCGCATTCAAGGTTAGGCCCTCTAAAATTCCTATTAAATGACACCAATCCAAAGGTTTCAAATAATGAGATGATGAAACTTTTGAAGGACTATAACTTCACGTAAATTTAACTACCCACAGTTAGGATACAAATACAACAGGCAAAACAATTTAGAAGCAGCAGCAAAAAGTTTATGCCTAGCCAGCCTCCTTGTGAGTAAAAGAAACATTCACGGTGTTTGTGAACTTTGGACAGAGAGAGATACCAAGGTCGTAAGCAGCAAACAGAGCTCTGAAATAGGCAGAGGTAATATTATATGGGCACTTTGCTGAATTTAACTTTTCCCTATTAAACCGAGTTTAATATAACAGCCAGCGTAGGGATGGTAGAAAAGGCTAATATACAAGCAAAATGTTTCTGTGTTTTCAGAGAAAACAACTCTATTATTGAAAACATTTTGGTCACTTGTGGTGCTGAAGCAACCAAAAATAATTCGGATCTGAGATGCATCCCAAAACAGCTCTCCTTGATTCAACAGAATCATTCATCCTGTCCTTTAAATGAAGAAGGCATTTGTAGCAAAACATAGATATCAACAAATGACATTCTGGTAAGTGAGAAAGAAGCCAGAGCTCCTGATTATGAGATACTTCACTAAAAATACGTTCTTCTACATTAAGCAAAGATGTTTGCTCAAGTGTATGAAACAAACCTATACTAAAATTGTTGCATTTTCACACAAGAGGTGTGAAATGACCAGTGTGTCTTCAGACATGACTGCACCCAGAAGCAAATTATGAAGTGCAGCATGGATTTATCAGCAAGGAAAGGTATCAAAATGAATGTTACAACTGTATTTTCAGGCACATTTCAAGTGTGTCTCCCTGTTTTTCAAATCTTCAGGCAGTGACTTATCCTTACAAAAGATTTACTGTATTGCTCATCAGCTAATTTTGAATATAAATAACTTCAAGGTTCACTATAACTTTAAGTTTCCTAGTATGGATACTAGGAGAGCAGATAAAAAAAGGTATGTTCTTGACATATAACTATCATTTCCTTTGGTTCCAATGAGAACTGGGGTTGACCCAAAGTTATGGGGAGTCACTGTCTATCCTTTGTTTTGAGAGTCTTTAAATCCCCTATATTATAGATACACTATATAAACACCAAGAGAATAAACTGAATACCTCATTTTTTCTTAATGGTTGAGTGAACAAGAGAAACAAGTTAATCACTAATAAAAGTACATTTTTCACTCCCTTCAGACTGATGTTGATTAATGCAGATCAGGAATATCAGTCTAAACTTGTCTACCAAACTCACAAAGAACATACTGAGCTTTTTACTGTTAACAAAAAGTGTGGGATTTTCCCCTTAAAAATAAAGTTTTTCAGATAGAGAATGAGCTATCTAGCTATATTTTTATGCTAACACTGAAACCCCAAATCACTGTTTCTATTTCCAGTCTATCGGTTAGAGAATTAACCCTCTCCTCTTTTTCTTCAGGATGGATAATAAGCATTCATAAAATGTTGGTAATGATAACTAATTTCTAAGGCTCTGCCAAAATGAAATATGTCTGCAATTTCCTATTTTCTGAGTGCCCTATTTTTTTTCCTGTCTTTCCAAAGCATCAGCTTTTCTCAATGCTTTGTTTCACAGTTGAGACTCTGCCAAGATTCATCATTTCCTGCTTGCACAGCGATCTAAACCAGACCTTCTAATCAGTTTCTCTATTATGAATCCTTTCCCTTTGCACTTTTACCTAAGGCTCATGAGTCCTGAGAATTAGAAAAGAAGGGATGTATTTCCATTTTCTCTTCTCATTTCCTCTATCACATTCAAATGTGATTTAGAAGTGAATGTACACCATGATATGCAGATTAAAGCTGACTCTATATAATTTTTATGCTAAGGGAAGTGGCTAAAATTAGCATCTTTGTACAAACTTCTAGAAGAGGGTCAGTTCAAACAACCAATGCAGAAGTAATTGGCCCTCACTACCCTGTAGTAGCAAGCTTCATGCATTTTTTTCAAAACTTTTTTGTTTGAGACCTTCCACAGTTAGAGGACAAGCACTGGAAAGAGACTCATATGCCTTGCACAGCCCAAGACTGCTACAGGAGCTTGGAAGAGGTGGTAGCTGTTAAATAGTCACAGCTACAGAAAATACTTCCAAGATACCCCTCACTGACACCACACTAATTTTGAAACACAGAAAATCATTGTGCATCATGTATTCGATTCTATATTTTCATAGTTCACTCTTTAGCTCACTAAAAACAATAACTGCATATTTTCAAAAACAATTTTGCTGAACACCTTCACTGCGTGTTGATGAATAAGCAGTAGTTCTGCACTGAAACATCTCATGTTATGTTCTGCTGCTATTGAATGCTCTTTGAACTATGGCCTAGTTATTCTCAAACATTTCAAAAAAGCACAAAAGTATTAACGTTGAGTTTTCTCCTTGCCCCTTTTCCCACAATTTATTAGAAATTAGTACCTTAAATGGGTCACATTTTTATAGTGATAAAAGCTTTCTGCATGTGATCTCACAATACAAACCACAGTAGGCAATGCATTACTGGAGGCATGACAGGGACCCGAGACAAAAAGGGAGATTTGGGCACTAGGAGACTTGTAACTATATTAGTAGGCACTATAAAATCCACAAATTGTATCAAGTCAGCTCTTTGCAAGAATGCACAGTTTCTAACTCTTTCAAAGACAACCAAACACCTCAAAACTTGCTTATGAGAGAAGAAAGAAATCAGCCCTTTTTCTAAAACCATTGCTTTATCGTTCAAATTGACTTGCAATTTCCTGATACTTCTTCTTATGATACTTAAGTTGTTAAACTATAAGACCTCCTCTACATCTAAGTATCACCATTGCAGGAGAAAGGAAAGAGCCAAGTACTACACATATAGTCTTAACCAACTGAATTCCTTTTCTAGATTTCCCATTAAGTGACAGAAGACTTTCAAGAGGGCTAGAATTGCAAACAGTTCAACACGTAAGATTAGTGTCATAACATAGTGTTTATTAAAAAGAACCAGGTGCAGCAAATGCACTTTACTAGCATAAGAAAAAGTGTATGATTCTTGATTGAATCTTCTCTTTTTCAGTTCAAAGTCCAAACACACGCCTGAAGAAGCATTTGTATCTTCTGAAAGGTGTATGAGAAAAATCACTCATTTATTAAAAACAACTCTCTCCCATGTAAGCAAAAGCAGAACATTCTCTCAATTCAATACATCTCTATTAATATCAGCTGGCAAACACTGTTTTCACATTACAGTCTAAGTCCACAGAAATCCCACTGAAATTACAGCTTTAAAAGGGAATAATTTAGCCCAGATTCATTCACTTGCTAAAAACAGTAGTGGTTATATTCAAGAGATGCTAAAGACACACCATTATGCTGCTCTTTTTGTCTTCATTAAGTCTTCTCACAGATGTTATTCATTTGAGCATTATTACTGGGCTGACCTCAGACATTCCTGAGGCTGTTTTGGAACTTCCTTGAAAAATTAATTACTTGGTTACAAAGTAATTATACAAGCAAACCTTATCCACCTGATTTAAAGTTCATACTTTAAAAAAAGTGCATTTCTGTGGTAAGATTAGTTTAGTATATCAAAGTCTTATAATTGGACATTGTACTATAAAGAAGTTATCTGCTTGGAATTCAAAAACTACACTGCCATCCCTGAACAATTATCTAAAATTAATACTCAGCTGAGCGATGAAATAAATGGCTTAAGTGGGGCACCGTTTTAAAATAGTCTCTTACATGGGTCAATTTGGTTTGGGAGTGGGAGGTCTTACACTGATCTCTTGCCATTTCCTGAATATAAGTATTTTTCCACTAACAGCAATCTAGAATTGACAATGTTACATCCTTCACCACACTGGACAGATTATTAAATTTCCCAGAGAGATGAATATAGGTCAAAATTTGGTCACGTCACTACATTTTCTTTGGCCTCATTAAAAGATATATGAAGTAAGGGTGACTGACCAGAAGTTGCCTGCAGAGAAACTAAATAAATCATTTGATTAGGTATTAGCAGCAGCTAAAGAAAAGTGCAGAAAATCACAAAGAAAGGTCAGTGCCTCTGGGAAAAGCACAACCTGAATGTCTTCTGTGCTGATGAATGTGGAGCTCATAGGCTCACAGAAATAACTTCAAAATGTTTGTAGCTCAATATGTTCATATGTGCAGTATGCTCAGCAGGAATCGTTGTGAATGCTGATGCTCAGAATTCTTAGAAATTAGGCACTAAGAAATAAAACTGTAAAACTGCTTAGACTTCAACAGACTCCAACACTGCAGCCTTTCTCCCGCTCCCAAGAGCACAAAACACATTCAACACCCTATTCTCCATCATGAGAGCAGGAGGTCTAGAAACATACCTGTGATACTAAGCAGTAAGGCGAAGTTGAATCGTAGGAACTATAATCCTTATTAACTGGCAAGTAAAAAACTCTTTAAAATAAAAATCTTAATTGAGGCATTGAACGGGCAAAATACAGTCTCCAAAGACCATTCCCAAGTTGCTAAAAAACTATACACTAGTAGAGTCTGTATTTTTGATGCTTGTCATTCACTTTTTCCCCTAAACAGAACATCCAAGATCCAACAGAACAAAATAAAATGAATGTTTACATGGACCTTCATGAAAAACTGAACGACTGTACTCATAACATGTACTCACAACCCAGTCCATGAGGACATCAGTACTGTAAGAGTCCCTAGGAGAGGCTTAAGTGTCATGCTGTTCTCACCTTTTTCCTTTCTGTGGCAGATCCTTTTCTGCCTTCAGGACCGTAAGGATGGGGGAGAAGCTGGGTTATTTAACCCTAGGCTGTTTTTAATCCTTTGAAGAGTATTGCAAATGTAACCAAACAGATGGACAAACAGGCTTCACATAAGAAGATTCAAACAACACTTGCCTTTACTCATTATACTGCAGTATTTCTGACTGAATGCCCAGAAGACCAGTAATCCAAAACACTTTGGTCTTTGTCTTCTGAAAGCAGGAGTTATTTCAGGCCAGCCTGGCTCACCGTCTTTGACCTTGGTGAACAAAATCACCTCCCATTCTATAAGCCCTGTCTGTGTCTTCTCTCCTCCCACTTAAAGTATTCTTTAAATTTTCCCTTATCCCCCGACAACATCTGGCTCCTTTGTTCTTCCTTTATTAATTTTCCACTTCTTCAAATCTCCTGCCACCAGATTTAAAAAAAAGTTTCTTCAGCCCATTGTCACAACCTATTTT
>JAVCKT010013582.1:0-11970 GCA_032273925.1 Rhynchotus rufescens
AGGAAGGTTGGACTTGATGATCTCTAGAGGTCCCTTCCAACCTTAAAGATTCTGTGATTCTGTGATTCTGTGAAATCCCAACCTGTGGTAGCAGTGGTAGGTCCACTAAGAGCATCCTCTGCTCCCTGGAGCTGGAAAGGCCGGAGGTGACTCCCTGTATCCTGATGGCCCTTTCAGGCTGTCTGTCCTGGTAGTGCTAATAGAATAACTATGGTCTGGCTCCAGAAAGAAGCGTCTCCCTTCTTGCTTGGGCCCAGACCAGGAAAGCCCCAACCTTATTTCACAGAAATTCTCTACTTTTTGATGGGTGAACCTGAATGAATCTGAATGAAAGTAAAAACTGTGGCAACTCTACCAAACATCTGAACCATCCAGTCCCTCTTCAAGCTTTTGTTGTGTGTGTGATTCTTTAAAGTTAGGTGTAGTTGAGTACACAAAATATGAAATTATTCCTGCCATGTAGAGTAATGTCACTGTCACTGGAATTTTGAGTTAAGGGAGCTGTTTGAAAGGCAGTCAGGAAAGAGGCCATTCTCTCAGTTTTCCAGGCTTGTGCTTCAGATTTTTAAGTCATAAGAACGGAATGAGTTCTTTCATCCGCATGTCTTTTTGGAAGAGCTCTTCCTACCCTGAACCGTTTTAATTGCAGATGTTGTTAAGATGTCATTTTTAATAGTCTTATGAAATAAAGCTCTACTGTTTCCAAATTCCTGAGCCTCGAGCCCCGTTGTCTCCAGCAGCTCCACAGCAGTCGCGTGTCTCCCTTGCTCCCAGGGATGCCGGGAATGGGAACGCTCTCCCCTTGCAGATGAGCTAGCGTTTGTCTTTGCCCCGTGGCTCTTCCCCGGCTCACAGGGCTTGTTACCCTTCGAGGAGCAGCTTCGTGTCGAGGGTGATTCTGTGAACGTTAATGCAGGAGTCATTGTTGGGAGCAAAAGCATAAGGTGTTTGCACTATAAATATTATACATTCTCTGCCAAACTAGTGAGACTTTCCATATTTGCCGCTGCGCTCTGTTCTCGCAATGGTTATGGAGGATCTTGGCTCCCTCTTCGTCCTCCCTTGATAGCAAAAGTTAATCACTTGCACATGGACTCACTTGAAAAAAATATGCAGTGTTTACTTGTTTTTCTCTTTCGCACTAAGTTTCATTTCCTCTGCTCCTACCATGTCTCCATGCTGTAAACCTTATTGTTTGTTGGGATGTTGAACGCAGAGCTGTTGTTCCTGAAGAGAGCAGTGATGCAGCCCTTTGCTTTTGGGAAAGCCGCCCTGCCCATTGAGGGCAGAATCCCTCCCCTGATCCCTCCAGCCGGAATCTGCCTCAGTCAGGAAGAGGAAAACTCGAAGAGGGCAGAATCAATGTTGTGGAGCTGCATGGGTGTTAGAGTGGGATGCTGTCAGGGCTCAGGAATACCCACAGCAGGAACACTGCCCAGGACACCAGGGCCACTTGGTGGGGTCACATCTCTGCATTCCCTGCCTGGAGACCTGGTGCAGCCCCTGGGATTTATGTGGAAAACCAGGAGCGACCCTCGTGGCGGGGCTGGGGGACCCAGAGTCCTTTGGCCAAGCTGCTGCTGCTCCTGGCAGTGGGGTGGCTGTCTGAGAGGGAGCAACACAACATCCCTTAGGAGCCCCTGGGTCCCAGGGGACCCTCTGGAGCCTGGCTCTGGAGAGACCCCTTTCACCAGCCCATCACGAGTGGGATTCCTCCCCTGACCTCGCTGTAATCCCCAGTGTGCTGCTTCCAAATGTTTCGGCTCCTCCTGGCAGCGCCTGCTGACGAGGTCTCTCTCCAGTTCCTCGAGGGCAGTCACCTCTGATCTGCATGCTTTTCATTCCCAATTACAGGATTTCAGGCTCAATGTGGTGTACACCATTCAGGATGGTCTTTTAAATGAAATCTCTGTCTCTCACATATACATCATCATCAAATTAGCCTTCCCTCCCCTCTGGATCTGCGTGCCGACCCCGCTGCTTTGATGTTGCAGCACTGAAGAATTTATGAGACATGGCATTTTTTTTTCCCAGCAAGAAAACACGAGCAAACCATCTATTATGATAATTACTGAAACTGATTTACATCTTGTGAAAAGATTAGGCGACTGCTGCTACCGCCTTGCAAATGTCCCGTAATGATATCAAACCTCAGGCCTCAGGAGGAGAACAGAAAGGCAGCTCAAAATCCTCCGGATCTCCCTCTCCTGATAAGCCTCCGTGGATTTTCTGATAAGGTGCCACTTGAAGGATTCTTGCTGCTGCTTCTTTCACCAGGCACAGGAATTTTCCTGTCCTTACAGTAGTGCTTCCAGTGAGCTGTTGAATTCAGTGGGATAATAGAGAATGACAACTAGAAAAAAATGAGATTCAGACACAAACTAGCATTTCAGCTGGTCTTATGGCATTAGCCACCAAGTCGCACAGAAAGCTCTTCCACAGGCAGATCTGGAAAATGTGGCTTCAGAGAAAGTTCTGTCTAAAGGCTCCTTTGGAATCTTCTCTCTCCTGCAGCTTTTGCAGCCTCATCTTGCAGACACATTTATGCAGATTAATAGCCTCACATAAATAATTTTCTACCACCTTGTAAAACCTTGCAGCATCTTGAGCCTGTGCTTTAAAAATTAAGGCAGGAATTTTCTCCCTGGCTCCAAGTGATGTAGGGCAGAGCAGGTTCACAGTTTGCTTCGTTCTGCCCACCCTGCCACATTTAGGTGTCTCTCAAGTAAGTCTTATATAGCATTGGGTGAACTGTGCAAAATGTTTTCGACGCCTGCATTCATTCCTGCTGCTGTTTGCACGCTGAGATTTCATAAGCAAATGATTTCAACTTTGAAAAATAGCTAATTTTCAATGTCAAAATGATGAGTATTTATTGACAGTTCAGTTGTTATTAAGCAAGAACTCATACAATCTTTTTTTAATATATTTAGTAAAAGCCTATAGTGAAGTAGAGTGGATAGTCAAGGTGTTTTTGTACTTTGATAGTTTAAAACATTATGAATGGAAGGCACTGAATGAAACTGAAGGTCTTTTCAATGTTTTAGCATACAAAACTTGTAAAATACTCAGGTTCATTAACAGGGTCAGGAGTTAATAGGATGCAAAAAAAAAAAAAATCTGGACTGTGATAGAATTCCAAAATTCAATGTTATATATTGAGCAAACACCCTAGTTAGCATCTTCTCTCTTCCCCTTCATTCCCAGGTCTCATTTAAAAAAAAAAAAAACAAAATCCAAAAGCAGCTTTTGTATGGAGCAGAAGGGCTTTGGAACGGGCTTATGGACACGATCTAGGGGGGATTGCGTGGAAAGCTTTAAGGCACTCGAATATTAACAGAAGTATTGCTGAGTTTTGCCTGCGCTCTTCAGCTCCCTGGTACCTTCAGGCTTTGCAGGCTAAGGAGGAGGGAGAACAGTCTGACATGGTTTGAAATTTCCCCTGTTCCTGTGGGTGACCAGACAGACCCAAGTGGCAGACGTGATTTGGGGATATTGGATCCCCCCACTGAGGAGAAAATATGAAGCATATATATTTAGTAATTTTAAATGCCACTGAAGCGAAGACAGTGGAGACAATATGGATCCTCCACGAGCAGAAAGAAGCAAATCGAGTTTGCTGGGTAATGCTGTTTTATGTGGGTGTTGCAATTCATCCTACCTTGTGCACTGCTGCTGTAGTGGATCGAGGGAATGGATTGAGCTGGGAACATGGCTGGCGTTTGTAAAGGATCTAATTCTACACGTATAAATTGCACAAGCCAGGACACGAGTGCCATTTAGTGAGAAAAAACTTGAAAATAAAATCTCTGGCAGCATTTTGGCTGAAGCCAGTGGCCTCAGAGACTGCCTTTGAGAAGCACTTCCAGCCGCTGTATCCCAGGATATTTTGTCCTACCTCATGCAGCTACATATGCTGTTGTCATCTTGGTCCAAACTAAAGTCATGCCTCATGTTTGAACATGACATCCATACGTCCCATGGAGGTCCCGTTGGTGTGAAGAAAGGTTGTTTTAAGTGGTCATGACCATGTGTTTGCAGGAGCGCCAGATGGGAAAGGCTCCTTCCGACCCCTAGTTTCCCTGGGTGCTCCTTCTGCCCTCACGGAGGCTTTCGGAGCCGCCTCAGAGCTTCACACCTTGATCTCATGCAGATTATCAGCATCACTTGTCCTATGTGCTTAGGAGCTCACTGGCACCAGCCTTTCCCTGGCGGCTCCTAGGATCCGTGTGGAAAAGCCCTACGGGATGTAATAGGAATCTTTGCGGAAACACTAAAAGGCACTATTTAAACTGCTCCGAAAACTATAGGGTTTAATAGAGAGTCATATCCTTTCTATTGTAGTTTTTAACTGTTCTATATAATTCTATATTAAATTCTTGAGAAAGGCTGTAATTCTCTATTAAATTCTTTCAGACTTTTCCACAAGAGTTCAGTAACGTTTTTCATCCGTCCCAGAAGTCAGCCACTCCAAGCCAGATATATACATTTTAAAAATACACATTTTAAAAATACACATTTTAAAAAAATACATTTTAAAGTGTATGTGTAGGTATGTGTGTGAGAGACTTCTCCGGCGTCCCTGGTTCCGTGAGGCTGGGTTCTCTGGGATGCTGGAGCCCCAGACCGGCCCCATTGCTGCCTTTGAACGGCAGCGATGATGGGAAGGGAGTGAGACGGAGCACGAAGTGCCGCTGGCGCACGGGGCCCGGTGCCCTTTGCTGGGCAGAGAGGTGCTCCCCGAGGGATTTTTGACCTCTCTCCTGTTACCTCTGCAGGTGACGTCCTGGCCTTCTCCAGGGATGCTCCGCTCGTGCCTTGGGATGGGTTTTGGGGCAAGAGAAGTGCGTCTGCGGGCGGATGCAAGGGGCGGTGAAGCACGGGCTCCAGCTGAGCTGGCCGCCTCTCATGGGTTAATCTCGCCCTTCGGAAACACTGATCTGGGCCTGGCTGCTCCCTCGCCCAGCAGCTCTGCGGCTCCACTGGTTTAAAGGGAAATTCCGAGGGCGCTTTCCCTGCAGAGTGTTTTTTTTTATTTTCGGGGCTGGCGCTGTGTGTTTATTTGGCTGACACTCCGGGAGGGCCCTTGGCGGCCCCTTTCCTGCTCCGTGGGTGCTGCTGCCGTCGCCCTGCTCCATGTACAGCGGGCAGGAAATGTGAAGGTCGGTAAACCAAATAAACAGGCACAATTTGTGAACTGGAGAACATGTTCTTCTTCCTCCTGGGTTGCCGGCGTCCCCCCATGTGGCCGGAATTAAGAGGTCACGGAGCTGTCTCGTGTGCAGCCTGGATGGGGCAGGCAGCGGCGCTCGCAGCGGGGCCCTCTGCCACCCACCGCTGACACCAAGCCCTCGATCCGCCCGGTTTTTCCGGGTTTGAGGGCACTGAGGTGCTTGTGCTGCTGCTCATAGAGCCGAGGGAAGCTCAGGTTGCTAGCGAGGGGTTCATCACGAGAAACCTGCAGCTTTGCAGCTTTTGTCCCTGCTTGTAACCCATTATGGCCAAGAAGATGTGCTGTTCCTGCACGGGAGGACCGGGAGCCAAAGCCTGGGAGCACATTGGAAACCTGGTGCCCCTGCCCAGCTGGGGGCCTTGTGCCCAGCCTGCCTGTGTGGCACCCACACGGGCTCAGGACACGCGAGGGGTGACACTGTCCTCGTGCTGACCTGGTCGTCACTTCTCGTGTAGCTGTGGTCTGGGTGGTGGTGAAGCAGGTGGCCTTGAGCTGAGGAAGAGGAGGGGCACTGGCATCTGGGAACCCCAGGTGGGACCGGGGTTCTTTTAGCTGGGGGAATTGGCATTCTGTGGGAATTTTGGGGGGTGGTGAGGTCTGGGGAGATGGCTTAGGCTGTTTTCTGCATGGAAAAGCTATTTGGCTTGCTGCTGCTGTTCTCATCGTGGCTTGATTATGTGACTGGTTTGCTAAGGTGCTTAGGCCCAGGAGATCCCAGGTAAGTATCTGGATACTTACCCTGGATACTACCCAGATAAGTATCTGGATGTCCAAATCAAAACTCACAAATAAAAATAAATATATGTACATTTATATAAGCCTACATATATGTAGACTTGCATTTTTATTTATTTTTTATATATAAAAATAAATAGGGCATTTAGTTTGGGCTTGGGTGTAGGTGTAGCTGTCCATGCAGAGCCATCTGCAGAGATTGTGCTTGCGAGTTGGAAAGTAAAGTGTATGAGATAGGGAGCAGCTGGGAATATAGGCACTAAAATACACTTATCGAGCCCCCTGACAGCTATGCCGGAGAAATTCCCAGACCTGTGGAGTGTGAATGTCTTGGAAATTTGGGGGAGCGGGAATAGAGCACCAGAGCTGACCCACTGGGAAGTTGTGCTCCAGCAGTGGTGAAAGTCTGTGGTGACTCCAGGAAAATTAATGGAGTTACAGTAATGCAAAACTGTTGTGAGATCGGCATCAAGCACTTTGCTTTTCTGGGAGATATTAATCAAAATGCTGACCTTTTCCCTGGGAAGTTTTATTTCTTTTTAACTCTGTCCATAGGGTTACCAGATGTGCCGTGTTCCTGGGATTGTCTTAGTTGTGCAAGACATTCTTGGGGTCCCAGCTGATTTGCTGAAACTGATTCAATGTCCTGATTTCAGTAAAACACTGGGAGTTCCCAAAGGCTTTCCAGGCTCTTTTCCATTCTAGCAGTAGGTCCTACGTAGCCTGTGCCTGTCTGATGCTCCTCCAGCCTCCTCCAACCCCCAAAACAGGGGCTCAAAGCCCCAAACAGGCAGTCATATTTCTGCCTTTATGGTGGAGACCTGCCTTAGCAGCAGGAATGCAGCAACACTTCCAAGCCATGGAACATGGACGTGTTCCAAGATGGGAACATGGGACAAAAACATCTTTATCCCAGTTTGCAGGTACCTGCAACAGGTAGGTGAAAGGGGCAGGTGGAGCCCACCAGCTGGGGAAAGAAAAGAGCTAGAAAATAGAGGAGAAGCAAAGCGAGGAGGAATAGGAAGTCAGGAAGGACTGGCAAGTGCAGGGAGGGAGGAGTTATCCATGGCAGACCTTTGTGCTCTCTCTCTGCAGAGCATGGTTATATTAGAGAGAAAGGAGATCATTTATATGAATGATCTGAACTGGCAACACAGGTTTAAAATTTAAAGCCAGGATTTTCTGACAAATCAAGGGAGTTGATCTTTAGGCTTGATATGAGTCCTCAAATGAGGAATGTTTGGCATGATGCAGCATTTCCTCATAAAAGCTCACCGTGCCTGACATAGCATCCTACTCTTGCTAAAAGAGCAGTGCCATTTTTTAATGAGAAAACATCTTCAAAAAACAGCCCCTCATATCACAGCACTCCTTAACACGCTGCACAGGGTTGTAACTTCACAGCCTTGAGCGATACACGGTGCTCAGCTGCCCCAGACCAGGACGAGGAGGGAGCTGTAACTCAGTCACGAATCCTTTGCTTCATGTCTTCACCTGGTTGGAGCAGGAAAGTGAGCACCTTTTACCTCTTCAGGTGAGATAAGCCATTACACCTCGTTTTGCATTCCGGGTGAGAACAGGAACGCTCTAAGCTGGGAATATTAAACAGGCTTTTTACATGTTAGGTGATGCAGGTGCAGGCAAAGCAGCTTCCAGGTGCTCCCCAGGAGCTCCTCCAGGTGACAACTCATCCTCTTCCAGCCCACCTCCAAGCAAACATAACCACAGTAACACAAAAACTGGGCTTGGAAGAGAACTTTGCAGCTCCTTTAGCCCTCTTTTTTTTTTTTCCCCCCCTTTCTTTTTCTTTCCCCCTGCACTGCTATGGGGGAACGTAGTTGTTGGGACAGAGTGATGAGTCCAGCCTACGTAACACAGCTGCAGCTGTTGAGTGTGCTGAGTCTCCAGAGCTGCTCTGTGTTAGAGCTGCTGGCCAGGGACTTGCCCCCCTCCTGATGCCAGTGGATTCTGTTGAGTCAAAACTTGTTGGCCTGTAATTCTGAGGCGAAATCTCTTTTCTTAGTCTTGTGCTGTAGACTGAAGCCCGTGCCATGCCCCCCAGACTTGATTTTATTTACCCCCTTGTGCAGGATGTCTGCTGTTCCTTTGCAGTTGTCTCTTGTCTCACCATCCTGGATCTGTTGCTGCTTCGTTTAATGAGAATTCCAGTGCAACTTGGACACTGCTGCTTGTCCTTACTTTATGCAGCTATTTGACAAATGGGTAAAAATCCATTTACAGTTTGATCCCAGGTCTTTTGGTGTTTTTTTTTTCTTACAAGCAGAATGCTGGCTCTCATTCTGTCCCATTTCTCTGTGCGCTTTGCTCTGTTACCTCTCTGGGCCCTTCATGGGAAACAGTTCTGTTTCTCATGGGAAACAGTTCTGTTTCTCTGGCCCTGCCGTCGATATTGAGTAACTACCTAGTCCTTGGAAAATGCCTCACGCTGGCATGTGATGGTCCCTGCTGTCTGACAAGCAACATACCTCTGCCCTGTGTGTCTTTGCCATCAATCTCTGGGCTGTCCCTGCTGTTGGAGTTACTTTTGCAGGCAGATGCTTTGCACCTGGATCCGCGTTTGGCCCTGAAATGGATTCTGCTGCAGGGCACGGTGGGCAGCCGTTCCCCTCGCTACAGAAGAGACACGTGGCCCCCTGATCTTGCCTCTTGCCCTCGTGCCCCCCAAGCTCTTCCTCGTGGAAATGGGAGCAGTGAGTTGCTGTGACCCTATAGTGGCAGCTACCGAGAGCAGTGAGCTGCCTTTCACTGCATCCCTAGCTTTGGGGTTTCTGAAGTTGTAGAGTGTCTGCTGACACTCTCCTTTTTGAAAACCACAAATTATGTCTTTAAATTCTGATTTCATGAACAACATGCAGCAAACTCCTTTTTGGATCACCTCATATGGGACTCCGGTCCCAGGTGTGAGACGAGTCCCAATCTTACGAGGTAACCTGAGCTCTTCTGGGATGAATTCCAATCACCTTGAGGCGATGTTGCCTTCCCCAGTTCAGCTGGAAGTTTGGGGTTGCTTCTTGTGTCAATTGTTTCATGTGATCTGATCAGCCCTGGCTTGGACTCTGTTGCATCACTTGGGGGATCTTAGCAAAGGAGCAAAGATACTGCAGCACACGGATGCCGTGGCAAGTTGGAGATTTGACCTCTGATGGACAAATGCTTTGAAGTTGTTCTCAGAAATGCTTTGGGAGATTAGAAATGCAGGGATTGTTTCTAAGAGTTGGTTGCTCAGCAGCCCCTGGGAAGATGGCTGCAGGTTTCTATATCCCTGAGTTTCTTTCGCAACTCTTGCTCTGATGATTTCCTTAATGCTCTCCAGCTCCTCTGGATGTTTTGATATCATAATCCTGAATTGCTTCTCCATTGTCATTTTCTTCTTTAATAGCAATGTCATTAGCGACAGCCTTCATAGCTGAGAGTCCCTGTAATGAATGGCCCGGGTTACTCCTCAGGCTGGGTTGATGCCCAATGTATTTGTGACCAGTGATGCTTGCCAAAAGGTGCAGCAGGGGTTGTCAGGAGAGCTCTCCCAACACGGTGAGGTGTCTGGGTTTACTTTTTGGTGTTGCTAGGAATGAGTGCTTTTTGCCCCAAGCTCTGTGTGGAATCTGTTTATATGACCCTGGTTCTCAAGCTCCCTGTAATGGTGCGAGTCTGGCATACCTGGAGATTTCCTTGTCCCTGCTGAGCTGTAAGTTAGAGTGGGAATTAAGAAAGATGTAGCTTTGCCTGGACTCTCCTTGGAGACCCCATGGTGCATAATGAAGCTCCAGATTTCAGCAGTCCAGATTGCCAAAGGGATCTTTTTCTAACCTTGGCTTACTCACGTTGGGTTTACTCAGGGTGTCTATCCTTGACAGACGTCTGCATTTTCGGCCAGAAATCACATTGAGGATATCTGGGCAGCAAAGTGCAGTCCCACGCCAGGCTTGTCCTGTTCTGCAGCAATGCCCTTGCCTCCCTGTACCCCAGTACATCCTTTCCTGAAAGCCTGCGCAATAACATCTCCCGCTTCATGGGTCTCACAACAACTGCAACTTGCCTAGTGGTTGTCCAGCATTTTCCCTATATGTTACTAATGCCTAGTCACATTTTTTTCAGTTGGGTATTGTTGCTTATCCTTGTTTGCAGGATTGCATTGCAGCTGATTTCACTTTCCAGCTGGAAACAAACAGCTTCAACAGTACAATTGCAAATATGGTAAGTTAAGTGCTCTGCTACCTCTTTCTGTAATGTGTGCGCACTGGTTAACATCTGCTTAGATCATGCTAAGATAAGCCATGCTCCTAAGGATACATCTGTCCAGAAAATGAGGGGGTAACTGCATTACAGTGCCAAGGAAGCAATGCCAGTGAAGATCTGGACACACGGAGTTGGGTGTAGGTGGGGATGCAAGGTGTGCAGAGGGCTGCACAGCCACTGGAGGGCTGTACACCAGGCGTGTGCATGCAGATGGCTAGCAAAGTTAGGGTTGACATGGAATCATGGCTTGTCATA
This sequence comes from Rhynchotus rufescens, assembly GCA_032273925.1. Taxonomy (NCBI): domain Eukaryota; kingdom Metazoa; phylum Chordata; class Aves; order Tinamiformes; family Tinamidae; genus Rhynchotus; species Rhynchotus rufescens. The sequence continues at coordinate 10,481 of JAVCKT010013582.1, forward strand.
TACAAACTACAGTCACTCTTTGCTGTATAGGCTTGTATGAGTTCCCTCTGCTTTTTTATTTATTATTTTTTTCCCTGTGGTAGTGGTTTGCCCTGACATTGGGTTGCTTATTTCTCATTTCTTTCCACTGTCTCTGCTAGCTAGAAGCATTTGTTCAGATTAGATCCTTTTCCCTCAATTGCCTCTTTGGGATACTTGAATCTCCTGTTTCATGGAAGACCACATCTTCACGAGGGCATGCAGATTCATGTGCAGGTACCATGATTCCCAATCTGTAACCTATTCCCTCCTCGCTTTCTGGACGGGAAGGAAGAGGATAGCTAGTCAGGGGTGAGGGAGGACCTCTGTCCCTGCAGAGTCCCCCAGCTGCCGGGGTCAGAGCCCACTGATGCCTTTCCCAGCCCCCACACTGTGTCAGGACTGATCAGTAGGTCCCAACAACGGTGCCTCACACAGGTCTTTTTCAGAAAGGAGACAGTCAGATGCTTTCCTTTCTCCTCCTTATTGTCCAGCCTGTGTGCAGATTCAGCTCTTGGTCCTCTGCTTCAGGGCACGTACAGTAATGCTGGTCTACTAAGTTGCCTCTTTGGCAGTCTGTCCCACCACGCTACTTGCTTGCCTCCCTTTTATGTGCCATATCATTTATTTATTTTTATTTGTTTTTGATCTCACTGGGATAACCACAGTATCTTATGTGCTGTATTTATGGTGCAAGGCTAGAGTGAGCTAAAAAATTCAGAAGAAACACAGTTGGGATTTGCTGAAGTCCATGTCTTTGATAGTGTGTTCCTCTGAAAAACACTATCTACAATATGTAAAATGAAAGAGGCTTTTATTAAAATACCTGCTTTCAGAAGTGCTGGGGCAGTGGCTAGCACTTTATTTGGAAACGTGTGGATGGGTTTCCCTGGGCTTGGGCTGCAGCCTTCCCTTCTGCGCTGCCTGCTCTGCCCTTCCAGCATCCAGGAGGGTTGTGGCTGTGTCTCGCAGAGCTCATGACACTGCTGATGGGAAGGGAAACGGGCTCCTTGCTACGCTGATAGGAAGGAGAAGAGGGAGAGTCACAGAATGACAGAATCCTTAAGGTTGGAAGGGACCTCTAGGGATCATCTAGCCCAACCCCCTGCTCCAGCAGGGACTCCCAGACCACGAGGCGGCATCCAGGCGGGTTTGGAAGATCTCCACAGAAGGAGACTCCACAACCTCCCTGGGCAGCCTGTGCCAGGGCTCTGGCACCCTCATTGACAGAAATTTTTCCTTAAGTTTCTGTGGAACTTTTGTTGCTTCAGGTTTTGGCCGTTTCTTCTCGTTCTAGTCGCTTCTGCCCGCTCCTTTGCTCAGGAGCCAAGGAACAGGCCCAGCTCATTAGGGGCAGCCTGGCCACGCTGGAGAACAAGGATCAGTTTAAGTGGCAAGAGGAGATTGAGGGCTCTTCTCTCCCACTTTCGCCCTTATACCGGAGCCTGAGAGTTTAGCCGGGTAATGCCGTG
>JAVCKT010013583.1:0-22192 GCA_032273925.1 Rhynchotus rufescens
GCTCCCCCCCCCGCGCGCGCTCTTAAGCCGCCTCCACGCGCCGGCGGCGGCCGCGGCAGCGCTAAGCTCAGCCTAACCCGCGCAGCGCCATGGAGAGCGGCAGCAAGGTGAGAGCCCGGCCCCTCGCCTCGGGAATGCGGCGGCGGCGCCTCTCCCGTGGGGCGGGACGGGAGCGGGGAGGCCGTGGGGCCGTCGCGCCGCGTCCCCGCGGCGGTCCCGGGGTGTCGCCGCGGCTGGGGGAGCCCCACGCTCCCCGTGCGGGCTGTGGGGTCGGCTGTGGGGCTGCGTGCCCCAGGCTGCCTCCCGGGGTCCCTGCTGCCCCGTCCCTGTGGGGCAGGGAGCCCCCCGCGCTGCCCCCCGTGGGGCTGGTGGCGCTGACCCCGGCCCCTTCGGGGCGGTGGGGCTGGAGCCCCCAGGCTGCGCCCCGGGGGGTCCGTGGTGCTGCCTCTGCCCCCCAACCCCCGTGGCCGGGGCTGCCCCCTGTGTGCCCTGAGCCCCCCGGCTGCTCCCTATGGCCTCCGTGGGGCTGGCTCTGCCCCACAACGTGCTTGGGGCTGTGGGGCCCCGGGCTGCCCCTGTGGGGCCGGCTCTGCCCCACACCCTGCCCGTGGCCCGGCCGGTGCTGCTCGGAGCCCTCTGTGTTTACACCCTGCGCGGGTGAATTATACAACAGGCCGGCGCCGCAGCGGGACCGGGACCAGCGCTACTGCAGCCCTCCTGGGCTGAGCCCCGCACCCGGGCAAAGCCGCCACCGCGGCGGGGCTTAGGCCAGGCCTGCTCCCCAGCCCCAGCTCGGCCTCCAGGGACAGCCCAAAGGACATTTTTCCCAGGACTTGGCAGCCCCGCGGTCCAGCAATGTCCCATGGGTCCCAAAATAGTCCCAAATGCAGGTGCGGGGCTTAGCAGGAGCCCTGGCTCTGTAAGCCAGCGTTAACCCCTTCGCTTTGCTGTGGCCTGTTTTGGTTTTAACGGGAGGCAGGATTAAGACATAAAGCGGTGGCAGGCAGCCCCTCTGAGCACTGTGGCCTGGAAAAGCGTGTTTCCTCTGGCTCACGCTTGGCTCCGCTCCTTGTTTTCCCCAAAAAAAAGATGTTTAAGGAAGGGGCAGAGCTGAGAAAACAAGTGCCAAGGAGCAGCTAAGCGCTGTGCGGCGAGGAGGACGGAGCGGAAGCGAGCGAGGAGATGGGACGGCCCGAGGAGAAGTGTCGTGGGGCTCCTGGTGGGAATTCCCGGCCTCCGGGCCGCCCGTCCCGGCATCCACGACATCCTGCGATGTTGGGGGTGCCGGCGGGGTGACCCGCGGCAGTACCGGGGTGCAGCCGAAACGCAGCGCATCCCGCGCTTGACTTATATCAGTTTAAGCTAAATCGGCTTTCTTGGGTGGGAGAAGCTCCCAATTGGCGCGTGATGGGGAGGGATTGAGCAAAGAGCAGCCGCAGAGCAGTTTGAGCTCGCTCAAACCGAGGGATCCGCTGTAATGGAGGCGGTTGAAGCGGTGCAGCCCCGGGTGGGTGCGAGAGGACCTGAGGGGCACTTGATCTGCAGGTGTTAAACCGCGGAGCAGGCGATGGGGCTGCCCGAGGTGGGAGATGCGGCCCCTGGTTGGGTGCTGCCCCCGAGCCGAGGGGGCACTTGCTTCCCTGCTGGACGGAGCTGACTTTGGGCAGAGGTTTAGGTGGGTTTGCACCTTCCTTCCAGGCGAGGAAGCTGAAAATGACCTTTTTTTGGTGAAGCTGGGTGCTGGACAAGACGTTGTCTGCTGTGTAACTGAAGATCTTGCTGTAATTAAGCTCGGTGTGGCCGCCCAGGCAACCTCTGGGCTCTGTTGGTGACACTGTAAAACAAGTGTTCGTCCCTGGGCTGGCCCCGTTGGGCTTTCTGGGCTGGCCCCTCTAAGCTGGGAATTTTTACTTCCCTATTTCCCTTTCCCTGGCTGTAGAAGGCGCTTTGGGAGGTTCTATTTTCATACACAAATACATCTGTTTTTCAGTTTGTTGTGGTTGTGTTTTGGGCATTGCCGGGGGTGGCAGCGTTGGCGCACGGAGCACCCGCGAGGAGCAGGCTGGGAATAGGTTTGGAAGCGGGAGCCTGGGGACAGGACCGAGCAGATGCAGCACAGGGAGGAATTGGCCAAACTCGCTCTTTTCCCTCTCAAAGAAGCCCCCTGCACCGGGGGCCAAATCCAGACCGTAGCGGGGTGAACAGAGGCGAGCAGCGCTTTAACCCCCCCCTGGTAGATAAATCAGGTTAGAAATCAAGTGCCGCCTTTTTTATAAGCGAGTAATTAATTGCCGGGACAATCCGGAGCTTAATCCAGAGCGTGCTCCCAAAGAGGGGCCCTTTTGCCGGCAGCGCGGCCAGGGGGGGCTTTGTCTCCTGGGAGGTTGGGCTGGAGCCCGCGGGGGTCCCCGGGCTGCAAATCCCAAGAAAAGGTCCCAGTGTCCTGGTGCGGAAAGGGGGGACGCCGGGGTGGGAGCGGGAGAGCTCCGCTCATGGCGCCGGGGTGGCAGCTCTGCCCCACTTGTCCCAGCTCTTGGCATGAGAAAAGCGCCGCGGAGACTCGTTATTTAACCACGAGCCTGTGTCCCCGGCTAACCTCTTTAAAAAATAATTACATGGAAGTCGCATTCTGCCTCGGCGAGCTTGCTCGCGCGCCGCGGAGCTGCGGCGGTGCCGGCGCTGCTCCTGGCCTTGTGGCTGCCTAAATCCTGCTTCCCCCCGCTAAAAATGTGCCTTTTTTTTAACAGGCACCTCCCGAGTGATAGTTTGCAGGGTGAGTTTCCCCCGGGCACGGAGCCGGTGCAAACGCAGTGCTCTCTGTGGCCTCCTCCAGCTCTCCCCGCGCCTCCCGGGAGGGAATTAGTGCCGCGGATTCGTGTGCGGTCCCGCCAGGGAAGCGGGAGCCGGAGCGGCGGCCCTTGCCGCGTCCCCGCGGCCGCCTCTCCATTAGGAGGAAGGCTGCCTGCATGTCCTGCGCGTGCCGCCGGCTCCTCCCCGTGACGCCGGAGCTCCGTGGCGCCGCGCGAGGCTCCGGCGCCCCGAAACCAGCGGCCGAGGGAAGGGCTGGAGCATCCCCGGAGCGGCCCGGGCCCTCCTCCGGGCGCCGCCGCCTCCATTGGCTGCGCGGGACGAGCCTCCCCGGAGCGGAGCTGCCCTTGCGCCCGGCGCTTGTTCCCCTGGGAAGCTACTCGGAGCAGGGAGACGGCTCCGCGCCGCGGGGAAGGTGCTGCCCCTGCGGGGCTGGAGGGGGCATCTCCCGTCCGCCCCCTCTCCGTGCCCGGCCGAAGGCTCCTGTTTTGCCGGTTTTCCTGCCCAGGCTGCGCTGGTTTCGTCACCCGAAACCTCCGTGGGCGCCGTCCTGCAGCGCCCGCCGCCGGCACGGGGAGCGGGGTTCCGCGTACGGGGTGGGATCCGCTCCAGGCGTCCCTTTGGAGCCCCCTTTTCCGAGGGGGGGACCCTCCGTTCCCAGCCAGCAGGCAGAGCTGGGCGAGCCGCGCTCGGCAGCAGGTTCCGCGGCGCCTTATCTTTATGGCCTGCTCTAATTGTGCATCTTCCTGAAATCCCCTCCCGGGACTCTCGTAATAAATTGCTCACTTCCTTATTCCATGAGGCAGGCAGCATCCTTAAGATTCCTATGACTCCGGAGCAGGGAAAAGTGTCCCCTAAAGGGTGAGGGCAGTGAGCGCTCAGAGAGGGGTGCAGCTGGAAGGGGCACTGGGTGGATGTGGGGGTGCAGCTGGAAGGGGCACTGGGTGGATGTTGGGGTGCAGCTGGAAGGGGCACTGGATGGATTTGGGGGTGCAGCTGGAAGAGGCGCCAGGGTGGATGTGGGGGTGCAGCTGGAAGCAGGTGCTGGGGTGAACGTGGGGATGCAGCTGGAAGCAGCTCCCTGTGAACATGGGGATGCAGCTGGAAGTGGCTCCCGGTGGATGTTGGGGTGCCGCTGGTAGCAGCGCCCAGTGACCGTGCCGCCGCTGCAGGTGAAGTTGGGCTGGGTCTGGCGTGAGTCACCCGGCTCCCGGTGACGCTCCTCGATGTCCTTCCCTATTTGGGCAGTGAAGGAAGACGGAAATAGCAAAGCAAAACTCGCCCGGTGCTGAGCCCTGAACTCCCGTGCCCGCTTGAAAGCAGGTTTTATTGCTTCTCTGAGCACAGCTACTGAAGAGCTGCAGGTCGGTTTGAGCACAGGCACGCGTGCAGAGATGATCTCCGTGCTAGGACCTCTCCGAAGAGGCTGCACAGAGGCTTCTTCAAAGGAGAAACAGCTCAGAAGGGAGAAAGGGAAATCCTTATTTTGACTTTCCTCTTCCAAAGATCCTGTTTTCTGTTAAGCCCCAAGTGAAGGGTTAAATAAAACAGAACTTGTGCCTGGTTTTACAGGGCTCTCCCATGCAAAGCAGCCAATGGGGATGGGCTCTTTTCAGCTCACCAGCCTTTGTGTGTTTTTTCTTTTCTTTTTTTTTTTTTTCCTTTATGGAGTAGTTAAAGCCAAAATACTCCTGGCCTAGCTGCAGCTTGGTTGCTTTCTGTGTGAAGAGACACTCTCCAAAAGTTCTGGAGCTGTTGTGGGGTCACTTGGCCTCTAAGTTTGCAGCATTTCTCAACTTAAATCTGAAAGTATCTGCCCAAGATTAAACATGCAAGTAGGGGAATGTGTTTTCTCTGCAGGCAGCTTGAAGACATGGGAAATACTAGGGACAGAGTCCTCTTTATGGGGATTTTTGGTGGGATAACTCTTGCAGCATGGCAGGAAATGGACTCTTGGATCTTAAGGTTTTCATTCCTTGTGTGCTAGAGCTCAGTCATAGCAAAATGTTCCTTTTTTTTTTTTTTTTCCACTCCCTTGTTTCCAGCAGAGCATCCTGGTGCAGATGCTCGGTGCTCAGCTGTGTTAGTGTTAGCAAATTTGTTAGCAAACACAAGCGAGCACTGGCGCAAACCCCATGTAAGGCGATGTTGTGATCTTCCCGGATTAAATTTCATATCCTGAGTAATGTGTCCCCATCGGGGGCCGTCACCGTTGCCTTTTATAAAAAAAAAAAACAACAAAACTGGGCAAACAAGGAGTGTTGTAACGGTGTGTGAGTCACCGTGCTGCCTGCCTGCTCCGTGTTTCCTGCTCTCCCCAAACGTGCCGGAGTTGGCATCGATTCCGAGCGGTCCTGGGTGTGCGGGTGGTGTCAGCTGCCCTGGGTGGGCACAGGGGAGAGGGGACTTTAAATGAGGCTAAAATCACCTGTGAGGAAGGGGGGGAAAAAGCAACCATCAGGAACAAAAATGTGAAAATTGCAGCTTTTCTACCAGGGCTCTTGCTGTGAAGCTTTGAAATGCAGGGCTCGGGCTTTGCCAGGCAGCAAAGCCTGGGGATGGCAAGGTGGGAAGCAGCATCCCTGCACGAGCAGGGAGCGCCCGGACACGCGGGGGCCTCGTTGGGGTCTCCGTGGGACCCCCGGCAGCTTTCGGAGCCGCTGCTTGCGCTGAAAGGGGCGTTTTTCTCTTCCAAAGCCTCCAGCTTTGCTCCACAAAGTGCCCGCACCACCCTGCTTGCTTGTGAAATGGGATTGTTGTGCTCAGGCCAATCCTAATTAATGGCCTTTAATTAACAGGGTTGGCTTTATTTCCTGAAGCTTTTCAGGGCCTCCCTGCCGCTCTTCCCTGTGAACTTCCTAATTCCCTGCTAATATGGAGGCAAGTGGGTTGGCAGGAGAAGTGAGTCCAGGGAGCTGCTGCTGCTGCTCCGTGTTTACATTTAAGAATATATTACTTTTAGTGTCCGTCAGTATTCCTGATTTTAGGAGCATTGCATTAAGGGGAACCTGATGGCAGATACTTCTTTTTGGAGCTGCCAAATACTTGCCCGAGACCCCTGGGGAGCAAAAGGGGGCTGGATGTAGCTAGAGAGGCTGCAGTGGCTTCACTGCACTTCCCCCTTTCAGTGCTATTTTTAGTGATCCTGCTAAAAATAACAGCTTGGGAGCTGTTGAATGCAGAGCGATAGTGGGGCCGTGGTCCTGGCAGCCCCAGCCACTGCGTCCGCCAAGCGGCAGCTGCGTTTTTGGGGTGAAATCCGCCCGGATCTGGGGCTGGCGTGCAGCGGCGAGGAGCTTTGGGTGTGCCGGTCTCTGGCTGCAAACAATGCGGGCTGCACTGACTGTGCCGAGGCTTTTAATGGCACAGGGAGCTGCCCGAGCCCCGGGAAATGACCCGCAAACGGGGCCGGGAGCCAGCGCAACCCTCCCTGCGAAGGGCCGGATCCGAAGGGCCGGATCCGTCTGGTTGCCCTGGGACCGGCTCAGCTGCTGCGATTGCACACCAGTCCCCAGGACTAGTGTTTTTCCTCTTTGGCAAGCAGGGAATGCCAGGACAGGGTTTTGGGAGAGCTTTGGGTCGGGACAAGGAGGTTCAGGTGGTACCCACGGTGTTTTGGGATGGGGCACGGAGGACTCTGTCCTCCTTTCTGGTGGCCTCCGGATCCGTGCCCTTCCATCCAACCACTGCAGGAGTTAAGGAGCGGTTCCTGGAGAAATGCAGTGTGTCTGGGGGGGGATTCCTGGGATTGAGGGACGTGGGATGCGCCGGCTCCCGTTGCGATGCTGCAGCCTCGCTCAGGCACCGTGTTCATATCGCTGGGCATCGGGCACGGCATCTCCAAGCTGGTGCAACCCAGAGGCGTTGGACACGGAGAGCAGGACGGAGAGCATCGGACGCCGCTTCCGAGCAGCAGCGCCGCGCCTGCAGGGAAGGGGCTTTCATTTCACGTGAGCGTCCCAAAGCTGATTAACCAAACTTGGGAACACGGAATCCTAGTTCTCAGGGCGCCGCGGCCGGACCGAGCAGCGGGAAAATCTCCTGCCTGGGATAATTGGGCCATTGACGAAGGTGTCCCAAGTGCTGGCCTGCCCCGACCTTGCTCCAAAACAAGCCTCCGATTGTTGCTTTAGCTTAAGCAGGAGAAAGAGGAGGTGGGCGAGCCCTTGCCAAGTAGCCAGAGGCACTGAGGCGTTGTATAAACGCGGGGATTTTTGCTTCCTAAGTGTGAATTAGGCTCTGACACAAACCTTTGTTGGCGATGACTGAACCATGTTGTCTGGGGCATCTCTGCCGTGGGCAGCGTGTGGCTCAGCACCGGCCCGTCCAGCTCCTCCTGGAGAGCTGACCGGGAGGATCAGGGGCACGGCAGGCCTTGGATGGCCTGCTCTTCCTGGGAATGCTGAGCAAGGAGAGGGGGAAAGGGGTGTGTGCTTCCTCCAAAGGGCAAGGAGGTGAAGGTTGCCTGGATGAGAGCCTTGCAGCAGGAGCGCTCTGGAGAGAGCTCCAAGCAAAAGAGGGGCTCTGTGATTGTCCCCAAATCAGCCCCGACCCCTGGGGCCGGCGGGCCGTGCCGGGGTGCTCCTGGCTCCCCTCTGCACCCCTATCTCCTGCGCCCAGTCCTGCTGGGATCCTGGCTCTGCCCCGTCACGTGGGGCGCTCAGATGGGCTGCTGCAGGCCCAGATAAGACCTCGGGCCTGAAGCCCAAGGGAGAAAATTCCTAGAATCCCACAACATTTTTTTTTTCTTTTAGTCTGCTTTTATATAAAAATAAACAAATCCTCGCTGTTTTTCATCTTATCCCCTGTTCTGCCTATCCGTGCTTGCTGTGGTCCCAAGTGACGGTGGGATAAGGAAGTGTCCCCTGCCCTCCTGAGGCAGCCACAGAGGCTCTCTTGCTCCTTCCAGGTGACTTGGACACTGGTTTTGTGCCTGGAGGCACAAGTGAAGTTGATTTTTTTTTAAAAAAAAGAGTCTTTTCCATGATATGACCATGACCTACAGTGATGCAGAAGTGCCTAGAGCAGAATCTGGTGCTGCTAAAGCATCGCTTGGGGAGAGCGTTTCTGGTGTGATCTCTTTGGAAGGGCCACTTGGAGCTGGTCCCTGCTCAATTGTCACCCTCACTGCTTGGCCAGGTTTCTCGGGGCGCATTGCCCAGCGATGCAGTGGGCTCCTAGGGTCCCCTAAATGAGGGGGAAGCCGGGGGGGACCCGAGGCTCGCGAGCCTAATGTTCTTTGCTCTCCCTCCTGCAGATGACGGCTCGCCTGATGCTGGCGGTGGGCGGCGCGGTGCTGGGATCCCTGCAGTTCGGCTACAACACGGGGGTCATCAACGCCCCGCAGAAGGTGAGAGCGGAACGGGATCGCCACGGAACCGGCCTCGCTCGGCACGGCCCCGCGCTCCGAAACACACACAGCCCCGTCCCGCGTCCACCATGAGCCCGGCGAAAATAGTACATCCTGTTAGGCGGCTTACTGCCCCTAATGGGATTTGTTAAGGAGTTATTTAGCTCCTGTGCTCCCAGGGGAGTTAGTTTCCTCTTTGCTGAGCATTTTGCTAAAGAATTCTGGGAAGAGATGCTCCGGGAGGCAAGGCTCTTTGGGTGGGATCTGGGTAGCTTTTAACCTCGGCCTTAGCAGAGCTCTCCAAGCCAATTAGGCTCTTAGTCACCCCGGGGGCACTGACCTCTCGGACGGGCGGCCGGAGGAGCCGGTTGTTTTCCCACATGGAGCGTGAGCCGTGGGAGCTGCGTGCTCCAGGGTGAGCTGCCCGGGGAGTGCCCACCCCGGGGCCGGGGGTCCCCTCATTGCTGGGGGCTAAAGGCTTCGTGCAAGATGGATTCAGGGCAGCTGTGGAGCTGGTGAGCACAGAAACAGCTCTCTCCAGCGGGAGATTTCGGGAGCTGTAATGGCTCCGTGGAGGGAGCTGCAGAGCCCACCGAGCTGCGGGTATAGAGAGGGTGCCCCGGGGCTGTGGGGGCACAGTGTGGGTGCCGGGTTTGAGAACAAACCCCCAGGAGGAGGATGGCTGGATTTGGAGCCCGGCGCTTGGGCAAAAGGCAAGCCGTGGAGAAGGTCTCCAAAACAAGCCGTGCGGGAAGGGGAGTGAGGAGCAGCCCTTGGGTTGTAGCTGTAGGGACCCCCGGAAACTTGGGTTCCCCTGCGCTGGGCAGTCCCTGAGGCTCTCGAGGGCTGCACAAGTTGGAGGTTCCAAAACACGCCCAGGGCAGGGGTCTGCAGTGGCCAAAGGCAACCCCGGCTCTCGCTGCTGCCGCTTGCCTTGCAAGAACGGGCCCTTTCCGGGCTGCACGCAGAACCAAAACACCACACCGGCTGCCACACAATCCCACTTTCACACCGAGGCAGAACTGGCGCCGTGAGAATATTAATCCTGTTGCTGGCAGGAGCTATAAAGGGGCTGGGCAGCCTGCGGCCGCAGCCGGAGCGGCTGGAAGAGGTTGGGATTGCAGCTCTGTGCTGTGTGCTCCGCTTTCCCTGTCCCCTGGGCCGCGCGGATGGAGAACCGGGAAGCAGATGCCCCCCTGGAATTACCACCTTGCATCCGCGCTGCACCTACAGTGTGAATGCGGTTCCTTTCCTCGTGGCTCTGTTTCCCTCCTGATCCGGAGGCTGGGATGAGCTGAGAGGGACTGCTTGGATTTGGGATATCCGCAAACGGCGGCATCTGCTCCCGCTGGCTGCCGTTCAGAAAAGCAGCCAAAAAAGGTGCCTTTCTCACTCAATTTGTGGCCCTCTTAATATAGTTCTCCCTGCCCGGCCTCCCCTATTCCTGCTGAGCAGGAGCAGCCTGAAACGAGTGGAAAAGTTTCCACTATTAAAAAAAGAAAAAGGGAAAAAAAAAGTGTGAGGGAGAGTGAGCAAAAGCAGTTTGGGAAGCGTGACTTTCCTTTCTCTCCTAGGGTGAGGGGCTTCTCCTGCACTTTAAACTCCAAAGGTTATTTAATTTTTTCCCTTCTCCCCAAAATCTGATCACAGGGGAGTTTCCCTCAGGACATTTTGTAGGAGCAAACGGCACCAGGAGGAGGGGATTTTCTAAGAAACCTTCCCCTTTGCTCCCGATAATCCGGGTCTAGGCGAGGGTGCGTTTGCCCTTGGGGCTTTTGGCTGAGCTCCGGGACAGGGCGAGAGCATCAAGGACTTCCCGGTGGGATCCAGGGGGGTTCCTGCTCTCCGTGTCACCTTCCCGCTTCCCTGGGTCTGCCTTGCTCCATGCTCGAGGAAGGGGGAAGAGCTCCGGGTGCCGGCGGGGCTGGAGAGCGCTCCCAAGCCGCCCACTTGCACTGCAGCTCTTCGTCATGCCTTGGAATCAATAGGGCAATGAATCAGGAGCATCGGTGATAACGAAATCCATGCGTACGTGCCCAGATGGGCATCAGCAGGGATAAAGCTTCCCTTGCGGAGCTGGGTCCCCTCACAGCCCTTCTTTTTAGCCCGGAAAAAGACTTATTTCCCTCTTTGCCCAGCCCGGTGGCCAAACGCTTCTATCCCTGGTGGTGTTTCCATGTTTTTTAGCCATCAGAGGCCTCGGGCTCCTCTCCAGCTCTTTTCGCAGACTGGGAAGGTGGGAAGATGAAGCCCCTTTCCCCGAGGCCCCGGCAAGAGGACACATCTGCGAGTCCTGCTGGGTGCCGGCCGCCTCTGTGCGACAAATAATAATTAAAATGCTCCGAGTTAGTTGTTTTGGTGACATAAGGGAGGAGGAAAAGCCCAGGCAGCAAAACCTCGGGGCAAAGCAGCCGGGGTGACCTAGAGACAGGCCAGTGAAGTCACCGGAGCCTTGAAATTCCTGTAATTTGGGGGCTTTGTGAAAGCAGGAAGAGGCACTTTGTCGGAATTCAGAGGGAAGCACGTGATGCAAACTGCTTTTTGTGCTGCCTCTGCCGGGGCTCTCCCTGCTGAACGACACAGGGCTTGAGAACCAACGGGAGCTGCTTGTGCGACCGCTGCCTTCGCGGGGGGGGCTCTGCTCATGTAAAACCCCCCGAAACGCCAGCACGGACCATTTTAAACCCAGCAGGAGCTGCCCTCGCTCCAAGGAATCTTCCTTGCAGCTGCTTTGCTGTTAGCCGGCGCGGTGGTGCCCCAGACTTTCCGAAACGGGGAAATTTGTGTGGATTCATGGGGGAGCCGCTCGCGTGGCCGCGGCTCTCCGGGAGGCGCAAAGCAGTGGCTGGGGATGTCAAAACAGTGGTTGCAGATATTGCATTAACAGGCAAGCCCCTTGCTTGCCTGCTTTGGGCCCAGCACACGGTGTTTGGGAAAGGGGCTGTTCCCGGCCTCGGGATCACGGGCGGGAAGCTCCAGGGGGATGCAGGTCGCGTTGCCCGGCCTCAGCTGCCGCCTCCTCATCTTCCTCCAGGGCCTCCGTCCCCGGGGCCTCCCCGAGGAGGCGACGCCGCTCCTGGCTGCGCCGGCCGCGTCCGTGTTGCCCCGGGGAGGAGCGCGGCCTTCCCGCAGCGGCAGTTTCAGAGGCCGTCGCCGCCTCGGAGCAGGGCGAGACGGAACCTGTCGGGCCGCTTTCTGTCCCGCGCCGCCGCTCGCCCGCCCGCCCGCGGCTGGGTGCCTCCCGCCCCGTGCCAAGCGAAGGGCGCCGCGGCGCGCGCCGGCCTCGCTCCGTGACACATCATCTTGTGACGGAGGCAGAGCCAGGCCGAGCCTCGTGACTCTGAGGCTGGCGGGCCCGCCCGGCGCGGCTCGCGGGGGCCTCAAACCCCTGCAGGGGGGTGGCAGCCCCAGCGCGGTCACGGTGCCGGCGGCGCCGGCGCGGGCTGCGGCAGCGGCTCCCGGAGCGGGCAGGGCAGAGCTGCGCGTCGCCCGTCCTCGCGGTGCCGGCGAGACTCGTGCCCTGAGCCCGGCACAACCGTGGCCGTTCCAGGGCTGGAGTTGGGCACGGTGGCATTTGGAGGCTGCTGCGCTGGGCAGTGCGACGGGGCCGTGTCCGTCGCGTCCGTCCCGCGTGCCGAGCGGCGCACGCGTCTGTCCGGGTGCTGCTCCGCACCGTGAAGGCCGCGGAGCTCGGTGCCCGGCGCGGCCCCGTCTCGCCCGCAGGGAACTCGGCGAGCGCCGCGGGTTTAATTTCTCCGCTGCTTTAATTTCTCCCCGTTGCCTCTTGCAGGTGATCGAGGACTTCTACAACCGGACCTGGCTGTACCGATACGATGAGCCCATCAGCCCCGGCACCCTCACCACGCTCTGGTCCCTCTCCGTCGCTATCTTCTCCGTCGGAGGCATGGTGGGATCCTTCTCCGTGGGGCTCTTTGTCAATCGCTTTGGCCGGTAAGCACCAGGCACGCGGCCCCCAGCCCGTCCCCGCGCAGAGCGGCCGCTCTTGGCTCCTCGAGCAGCTCGGTCACCTCCTCGCGCCCTGGCCTCTCCCTCGCACGGCCTCTCCTGGCCTAGTTTCCGTGCATTTAGGGTTTAAGGGTGATGCTGTTGTCTCCCTGCTGAGGTTTTTCTCCTTTTTGTGCGTCATGGAGCTCAGGCGAACCCAGTAGCTGCCTCGGTTTCCCTTGCAGCCTGCCCTGCTGCTCTGTTTCTCTCCTTGTGCTCACGCTGTTGTAGCTCTCGCTGATGCTGACAGCAGTTGTTTGTGGCCTGCGCCCGCCCCCCAGCCAAGAACTGTGATTTGGGTCCATTAAACAGCTAAACGGTGTCTCTTGGTGACCCTTCAGCTTCGTGACACCCCCTTCCTGGGGTCCTCACCACCTTCCTTCCTTGTCTCCCCAGGCGAAACTCCATGCTCATGTCCAACGCGCTCGCCTTCCTGTCCGCTGTCCTCATGGGCTTCTCCAAGATGGCCTATTCCTTCGAGATGCTCATCCTGGGCCGCTTCATCATCGGCCTCTATTCCGGCCTCACTACGGGCTTCGTGCCCATGTACGTGGGCGAGGTGTCACCGACGGCGCTGCGGGGCGCGCTGGGCACCTTCCACCAGCTCGGCATCGTCCTGGGCATCCTCATCGCGCAAGTGAGTGTCACCTCAGCCATCCATGCCAGTGGCAGTGTCGTTTCTGGGGAGTCCCTGAGGTTCCTCAAGCAGCGGGTTTGGGTTCAGTTCGTTGCGAGCTACAAGGGGGAAAGGAGGAGCCTGTTGCACCCCTGTGCTTCAACCCGCCTTGTTCTCAGGTGTTCGGATTGGACTTAATCATGGGAAACGACTCGCTCTGGCCGCTGCTCCTGGGTTTCATCTTTGTCCCTGCCCTGCTGCAATGCATCATCCTGCCCTTCGCGCCCGAGAGCCCCCGCTTCCTGCTCATCAACCGCAACGAGGAGAACAAAGCCAAGAGCGGTGAGTGACAGGTCCCCCGCTCCTCCCGTTGCACGTGGGGACCCTTGGCCACCCCTCATGTGGCCTCCCCCTGTCCCCGCAGTCCTAAAGAAGCTCCGGGGGACCACGGATGTTAGCAGCGACCTCCAGGAGATGAAGGAGGAGAGCCGGCAGATGATGAGGGAGAAGAAGGTCACCATCATGGAGCTCTTCCGCTCGCCCATGTATCGGCAGCCCATCCTCATCGCGATCGTGCTGCAGCTCTCCCAGCAGCTCTCGGGCATCAATGCGGTGAGTTTGGGGTGGGGAACGTGTGCGGGGGCTGAATCGGGGCCGCTTCTGCACCGGCCCCGTGCTGCTGCCAGGCCCCTATGCTCACGGCACGTCCCTTCCTTTTGCAGGTTTTCTACTATTCCACCAGCATCTTTGAGAAGTCGGGCGTGGAGCAGCCCGTCTACGCCACCATCGGCTCCGGCGTGGTCAATACGGCCTTCACGGTTGTTTCGGTGAGTTGTTTTGGTTGTTTCGGTTGTTTCCAGGCGCTGGCTGGAAGCCCCAGCAGTGACGTGTCCTACCAAGGACACCCCCAATTCCTCCTGTGGGGAGGAGCTGGTGGACACGCGTGTCCCCTCTCTCGACAGCTCTTCGTGGTGGAGCGCGCCGGGCGCAGGACCCTGCACCTCATCGGCTTGGCGGGGATGGCCGGCTGCGCGGTGCTCATGACCATCGCCCTGACGCTGCTGGTGAGCGGCGCGGCCCGGCGCGCGGGGTCAGGGTGGGTTGGCAGAGGGCACTGCCCCTTTGCTGCGGGGAAGGCTTGGCTGAAGAGGAGGAGGCCCTTCCTCCTCCCAGGGGTGAGAGTGTGTTGCTGGCTGCTCCACATCTGTCAAGAGCATCAAAAAAGAGCCCATAATGTGGAGAAACGGTGTCTCCTCATGGCTGCTGCGGGAATGCTGCCTTCAGTGTCGCTTCCCGTTCCAATGCTTCACCCATCCATCCCTGGCGCGGCTGAGCCGAGCTTACCTGCCTTCTCTCCTTCTCCGGACTAGGACCAAATGCCCTGGATGTCCTACCTCAGCATCGTTGCCATCTTCGGGTTCGTGGCCTTCTTCGAGATTGGGCCGGGCCCCATCCCCTGGTTTATCGTGGCGGAGCTGTTCAGCCAGGGTCCTCGTCCCGCCGCTTTCGCGGTCGCCGGGTTGTCTAACTGGACCTCCAACTTCATCGTGGGCATGGGCTTCCAGTACATCGCGGTAATGCTCCCCGCGGGCGTGCGGCGGGCACGGGGCTTGCGTTCCTTGCGCTAGGGGCAGCTGGATCGGGCCAATGGAAGAGATTTGGATCCCCAAAACCCAGACTGAGAGTAGGGTTTGGATTTGCTGGGAACTTTCTGTGGGAAAGGCCCTTAAGGGAAGAAGGATGGGGCCACGGCCTGAGACACTGCAGAACTAGGTCCTGGACCAGGCTGGCTGATTTTCTAGGCAG
The DNA here is from genome assembly GCA_032273925.1 of Rhynchotus rufescens. Classification (NCBI taxonomy): domain Eukaryota; kingdom Metazoa; phylum Chordata; class Aves; order Tinamiformes; family Tinamidae; genus Rhynchotus; species Rhynchotus rufescens. Next base: position 14,586 of record JAVCKT010013583.1, read on the forward strand.
CAGGTGGGTGCAGGACAGGAGCTAGGTCACAAGTGCCAAGGTCACAAGGCTCTGGTGCCTCATTCTGTCCCTAAAATTGGTTAGCAGACACGGCTGCGCTCGAGCCAACCCGGCAAAGCCCCTGGGTTTTGCTGGCTCCATCCCCACGCTCACGGCTCCTGCTCTCTCTCCTTCCAGCAACTCTGCGGCTCCTACGTCTTCATCATCTTCACGGTGCTGCTAGTCCTCTTCTTCATCTTCACCTACTTCAAGGTGCCGGAGACGAAGGGCCGGACCTTCGACGAGATCGCATCCGGCTTCCGTCAGGGGGGCGCGAGCCAGAGCGACAAGACCCCGGACGAGTTTCACAGCCTGGGGGCCGACTCGCAGGTCTAACGGCGCCCGGCTCCCCCGAGCCTCCTACCTTCTCTCCTGAGTGTTTTTAATGCTTGTACAGAAACCAGGAAGGAGGGAGCGGGGGGTCTGGCTCTTGTTCATACCTTCCTTCTCCAGACCCCCCCACCGGCCGCCTGGTTTATCGGTGACAGACTGACAATTTTTTTTCTTTTTTTTTTTTTTTTCTTTTTTGGCTAGGAACGATTTTAGCTGATTTTATGTCCAGGATTTCAAAGCCGATAGATCAGAAGCGATGACTAATGTTTTAAAAACCAACCAAGCCGTGTCCTCCAGCTTCCCTTTTTAATGAAGCGATAGATTATTTAACAAGAAATCACATAGTGGGAAGTTTTTAAAGCTGGAAACTTTTTTTTTTAACACTCTAATCATAGAAAAACACATCATTTGACTTAAAGTCTAAAGCAACAACAAACAAAGTGTTTTTTTAAAATTTTTTTTTGATTTTAAACGAGTTATTTTTGAAAGCAGTCTAAGATTTCAACCCCTGCCGTGGGTTCGTGGATTCCCTGCGCTGCAGGAGCCGGGGCAGCCTCGGGCAGAGCTGAGCAGGGGAAGGGCTGTGGACACGGTTGTGGTGGCGGCCCCGGTGTGCGCGAGGAGCGGCTCGGGAAGGAGCAGCTCGGGAAGGTCCGTGTCCTGGCTAGGAGCGGCTCGGGAACGTCGGTGTCCTGGTGAGGAGCAGCTTGGAAAGGTCGGTGTCCTTGGGTGGTAGCAGCTCCGGCTGCCCCTGTCCAGCAGCTCCCCGGCTCCCCTTGCGGCGGGATCTGTCTCCAGCCTCAAACGCTCCTTCGCTCCAGTCTTGGGCCGGCCGCGGAGCCGCCGCAAGGGCAGGGCATCCTTTGGGTTCTCGTCCCAGCAATAAGGCAGCAAGAAAGGGCGGCAGGACCCGAGCAGCCGCGGCGCTCCCCGGCACGGCGGCGAGCCCCGGAGCCCGAGCACCGTGTCGACACAAGCGGCCCCAATCCCCGCTCCAGCCAACCTGCCCCGCGCGCTCGCCTCACGTCCCGGACTCACCCAAATTCCTCATTTGGATACCTACATTTCCTCCTCTGTGTATAGACTGGAAGATATTTATATATATATATTTTTGTTCAATGGTGTTAATAGTAGACATTAAGTTATAGTGTTTCTGATTGACAAGCAAAGTACTGTAAATATTCTTGAGGTATATTCACATTGTATAATGTATACAAAAAGGTACAGATACAAAGGTATAGTTTCTATAGCAACTGTAAGAAAGGCTTGTACATGGTTAGGATGACTTTTGTATAGTTCATTACCTGCACTGTAGTTGTATCTTATTGCACTGAATTTTAGTCTTTAGTATATCAAAACCAAGAAATACTGTCGTTTTAAAACAAAACTTAAAAAAAAACACACACACACACAAAAACCAGCATTTCTGCCCTGGGCGCATCTGTCAGCGAAGCGAGTGGCACAGTCCCCAAGCCGTGCGAGTTATTAAATCCTCTTTCTTTTGTATTTATATGTCTGGTTTTAAAGGGGTGAATGGGTGACTATGAAAGAAGATAAAGTTAGGGAAGCAAAAGCTCCCCCTCCCTGTGAACCGTCACCTCGGAGCAAGTGCCAAGAGCGAGCGCCGCGTGCTAGCAATAAACGGGAGCGCTTGCAGCGCCCCAGCCGCCCGCGTGGCCTCCGCTTCTTCCGAGGGCGGTTCCGTCGCGCCGCTTCCCCCGGCCGAGCTGAGCCCGGCTCTGCGCGGCCCGTGGGCCCTGGACATCCTCGTGCCTGCTCCGAGCATCCTCGGGCACTTGCCGAGGGTCCCTGTGTCCTTGGTGGCGGCCGGTGTTGCCACCTTCTGGCTGCCACTGAGCTGTCCCAGCCACCACGGGTGGCTCCAGTTGTCCCAAGCAGTCCCCACCTGGAACCCCCCCACCACCCACCCCTGCGTTTAAGCTCCAGGCTGGGCTTATTGCCCAGTGAGAGCCCGTGCGACCGGCCCGGCCGCGTTGGGCTGGGGCTCCTGGGGTCCTATTGCTGGGATCATCCCGGCAGGGCAGTGCCGGCCCTCTTGGCTGCTCCACGGTGTATTTTTAATTCTCCATTAAGGGAGAGCAGCAAGTCAGGACACTTTCCGGCAGAGAAATGCTGATTTTGGTCGTTTCAGGCGCTTTCTTGCAATGCCCACGCTGGAAGCGGCGGCGTGCTCAGAACAGCGCTCGTAAAACCTGCGGCGGCTCCGAGCTCGCCGCGGCCGCGCGTCTCTGCCAGGACTCGCCCAGGAGCCGTGGCACGGGCTCGCCTGCCGCCAGCCCTCGCTCCGCACCCCGCGGGCGCCGCTCCCGGCACTGCCCGGCCGGCGGCACCTCCGCGGCGGCCGGGAAGGGCTGCCCGGCGCCGCGCGGCTCCTCCGCGCGCAGGGCACGCTGCCGCGGCGGGATTACGTCCCTTGCAAATCCGCTGCTGCGGTGACCCAAATCCTCGGCATCCCAAGGAGCGGTGCCAGCAGGCGCCCGCTCCCCCGGCCCACAGCGAGGCCCAGGGTCCCTCTTCAAGGCCCAGGGCCCCCGTGCCCGCCTGGCTTCTCCTGCCTGTGCCATTAACCAGGGGCTGGATGGGAGCGAGGGGCTCTTCCTTCCCCAGCAGCGTCCCCCCTTTTAATCACTTGTCTCCTGGGCCCCTCGTTGCAACACGCTTGACTCCATCCTGCTGCAACGAGGCAATTAAGTGCCCTCCTAAATCCTCCCCGAAGCAAATGAGACTTAATCGCCGGCTTAAAGCTCAGCTGAACGCAGACCTTCGGAGCAGGGCGAGTTTCCCCTCTCCTCTCTGCACGGGGCTGTCACATGCTGCGGGGTCCGCAGGGAGTTCACGGCGCACCCTGCGCGTCTCCCCGGCGCCCTTTGCCAGCCCTCGTGCCCAAAATTGCCCTGAAATTGCTCGTGTCTTCCAAATTGCCACCTTTGCTTTTGCCCCAAGGGTTGCGCATCCCCTGCCCTGCTTGCGGTCCCTAATGTTGTCCTCATGGTCCTCCCTGGACATGAATTGGATCAGAAATTCCAGAGCCCCTCCACGGCCACTGCTGCAAGACTCCCCGAAAGTGGTGCAGAAAGGAGGGAAATGCGAACGCCCACCTGGGCTGCCCTCAGCTCCTGCACACGCCGAGTGAGGACGTAGGAGGCTGTTTGTTTCATGCTAGCAGGTAGGTAATTATTTATTCACCTTGTGTTGGTTGGGTATTTTTTTTGGTTTCCCACCCTCACCCTGTGAGTCACTGCACAACTATCTGCCCTGCTGACCGGCCCAGGAAACTCGAAAGGGCCACGAAGTTTAACTCTCAACGGCTTCAGAGGGAAAAGGGACACGTGTAGAAGGATGCCAGGAGCAGAAAGGGGCTCCGCTTTGTAAGGCATTTGCATTAAGTCCTCAGCAATCCTGTGAAGGCAGATGATCTAGAGAGAGCTCCTCATTTCCCGTAGAAAGGCTTGGAGTTGATCAAATTCAACAAATGGTCAACGGCCTCCAAAGACTCTTGCTGGGGCAGCTGCTTCATCAGGTCCAAGGCTTTTGCCCCCATTTCCCGTGCCTGGAAAGAAGCAGAGGAGACAAAACAACTGCAACGAACCTGCCTTTTCTCAATGGGTGCTTGAAATATCCGCGGAGCTTCACGGGAACAGGCGCTGGATCACATCCAGGCTCCGGCAATTCAACCGCTTGTTTCAGAGGGTGACCTGGGCAAGTTGCTTTAGAGGAGGGAGTAAAGCTGCCAACAGATATCATCATATTTAGGATCCAGTTGTGCAGACAGAAGAGATTACGGAGCCCAGCTCCCCCCTCCGCGGGAGATCATTACTTTCCGTCTGATAAAGCAGTTCATGTGAGCGCTCCCACATCTATTTCAGGAAAAAAACAGCTGCATTGACTCAGTTATTAAACTAAATCCCTCATTTCCCTTGGTAACTGCTCCAGTGATTAGACTCTCAGAAAGATTTGCCTTTTTTTTCTTTTTTTTTTCTAATTTGGATTTATCTACTTGGCTCTTCCAACCACTAATTCTAGTTATGACTTTTTCTGCTACCATTAAGGGACCACTAGTGAACCATATTTTCACCCTCTAAGAGACAGGCAGAACAAACTTAGGATTTTTTTTTTTGAACACTTGGCCCATCGTCATCGCTCCTTGGTGCTCCGAGGGAGTTACCACCTTGGGATTGGCACAGTCTGCTCGTGTTGCTCGCTTCTTGTGCCAGAGCCCTGGCCCCGACCGACCCAGGATAAAGTTGCAAAGCTCCATTGGAGTGGGGCACCCTGCACAAGGGTTTGGTGGGTGGATGTTCAAGCTGACTGCAAAGCCTGGTTTGATAGGCAGCATGAAACACCTGACACGTTCACTGAGGCAAAGGTTCCATGAGCAAACATTGCTCTATGAATATAAACAGTGTGACCTTTCACTGAGGACAAAAGCAGTCCTCACCAGGTGAAACCTACCTTTGATAAATCCCCGTTCAGGTAATAAAGCATTGCAAGGGAATGCAAAACTTTGGCGGTTCCATCAGGCTGTTGCTTTGGTGCCTTTTCTCTGAAATCTAATATTGTATTCAGTGCTTGAATTGCTTCAGTTTGCTGGGCTTCAGCTGCACCAAAAAGAAATAATCTTGTTGGCTGTATGTGTGCAAGATAATATATTCAAAACTGTCCAATTATCTCTTCTAGACATCAAAGCCCTTCTACTACAAGCATCAACGTGGTATTCCAGCTCCATGCAAATTCCATACCCATTAACAGATATCTTTTCATCCTGTCAGTAATTGTGTTGATGAGCCTTTAGTAAGGATGTTGAGTCATAACAGCTGCATGAAAAGAGCAACTTTCATATCGCCGTCATGACCGAAGATCAGATCGGGCAGCCCGGTCTTGGTGCGGTTTCCACTGCAGCAACTGCTGATGGAGAGGAAGCCGTGGAAGGGGATCCACGGCAGTGTTTGTCCTCTCTGATAATGCTCTTGTACCAGAGATATTGGAAGACAACAGAGCTGGGAGTGCAGAACAGAACCATGAGCTCCGGTGCTTGATTAAATTTGGTCTACAAAAATATCGGGGACAAAACAACCCAGTAAAATAAGGGCAGTGGGATATAGGGATTCTTTAATCCCACCTCTCAGCCTATTCCTCTTAACGGGGCAACTTACTGAGAGGCTCTTCACTGACGTCCCGGTCCTCATCGAACGGAGACGCTTCCGCTTGTGCCTTGAGAATCTGCTCCTGCGTTTGGACTGACTTCAGGAGAAAGGCATGCCAGATGGCCGTCACCTACCAGGAAGGGAATGGGAATGATTTCACTTGCTTTAGCCCGGGCTGTTTAGCAACTCGCTAGGGTGTGAGCAACGTGCCCTGCCATACAAGCCCATGCCATGATAACCCGGTCAGCGGGCTGGCCGCTGCCAAGCCGACCGCTTCAAGTGGAGACCTGCTGCTCTCCCCGCAGCGGGAGCGGTAGTTAGAAGCTCACTTGACCACCTGACTATTAATTATCGTTGTGCTTGAGCAAATTTAACCAAACCTTCAGACTAAAAGCAAATTTGGCTGAGGCTTGCAAAGGGAATGGAGGCAGGCTGTACCACTGCAAAAGCCTCGATCCTGTAAGAAATCAGGCTAGCCCCACAAAGCTAATTTTTTCCAGGTAACTTGCACAGCACGAGTTTAAGTAATTAAGGAGATTGGTTGTTATGTTCTTGCATGATCATCCTATCCTGGCCAGGTCTTATCAGGTGACTTTTCACTGTTACTCAGCTTCAGTTTCCCATTGCCCTGTCACGTCCCAGCTGCTCTTCTGTCTGGGGAAACTCCTGAGCCACCTTTTCTACAGGGAGTCTTTAAATTGAATAATATTTAAATAATTGAAGACTGCAACTTCAACGACAAGATTTTACTGAGTGCAGGATTTACCTATCCCGGTTGCAACTCACAGGAATATTTATCTATGAAAAGTGCTGGAGATTGAGGCCAGGAGGTGACACTGGCACTTGATGTGCTCGCCGTCATCCTAAAGGCAGTCAGGAACAAGGAAACTCAAGCACAGAGATTGAGCTAAGAAATAAACAGCAGGTGAGCTTTGGTTTTACCAACCTCGGCAAACAGTGAGTTGGCCACGTCTGTTTTGTTCTGGCGAAGGAAGATTTTGGCCATGTGGAAATAACCTTCAGCCGCCTGAACAGCATCTGGCCCGAACGCACAGCTAGCAAGGTAAATCTGAAATCGATATTTTTAAAATCAAAAAAAAAAAAAATACACAAGTTCAGCATTCGTATCAAAACAGACTTGGGGAAAAAATTTCCATGAGGAGTTAACATTGGAGAGCGTTCCCTCTTTTTCTGCATAGCTGCAGCGTTAGTCACACCTGACCTCAGCTGTAAAGCGTGGTGCTAAAAAAGGGGGTGTTCTCTGGATTATATGGGGGATCTCGCCCCCCACCCTGCTATTCCCCGACGCTTCGCGGGCAGGTTGCCCACCCGTCCTGCTCGTGCTGTGCAGCCCCTACATCCTGCTGCTGTAAACGCTCGCCCGGCGGCAGCTCCCGGGCTCTCCGGCGGCACAGCCGGAGCCTCCGCCGGTGCCGGCATGGCAGGAGCTGCATTCCAGCTATTCCGAGCTGGCGTGTGACTCTCAGCAGACCAGGACGTGCAGCCAGGGTTCAGGCAGGTCTCGGGCTGCTCCGGCAGATACCAGAGTCTCGCTAAAAGCAAAACCCTTCTCCCTGAGCCCCTTTCCAGCCCCTCATCCAGGGTACCTAAGAAAACCAAGCCAGGATTTTATATATTACAGCAGCTGTAATATATTGTTATTTAATATTGTAATATATATTATAACATTCTCCTCTTACCTAGGTCATCATGTATATCCTAAAGCTGCTGCAAAAGTTTGCTATCAAGTCCAAGAGCAGAGGAGATTCATCACTCTACACTGGCTTAATTTAGTCTCTACGTGATACAGAGCAATGGTAAATCAGGGAGTGCATCTCTCTGGTGCATTAAATGGCAGGCAAAGCCTCTCAGGAACACAACTGGCAAGGGCCATTTCCAAAATGACAAACTGCTCTAGCAGCCAAGGAGACTGAAGCAGGGAAACTGTCACTGAACCAGCCATTAGTTAAATAAACAATCTGTGTCTTTTTGTGCCTTAAGTAATAGTTGAAAGAGAATTGTTGCCTAACCAAAAAAAAAAAAAGAGAAGTATAAAGGAAAATGACAGTC
>JAVCKT010013584.1:0-11862 GCA_032273925.1 Rhynchotus rufescens
GGAAGGGAAGGGAAGGGAAGGGAAGGGAAGGGAAGGGAAGGGAAGGGAAGGGAAGGGAAGGGAAGGGAAGGGAAGTCAGCAGATAACACTGTGCTATGGGACTGACCAGAGGGGAGAACTCAGCAGGCTGACACTGCTGCCTCTGTACGAAGTCCATATCCCTGAGGTAAACTCTGTTATTCCCACTGCCAGGCTGCGCTTGAGGTCAGACAATAAGGGTTTGGAGTAAGAGGAAGAACAAGTCAAATGGTGCAATCAGGACCCAGGCCCTTCTGGGTATACTCAGGTAGGAGTGTTAGAGGTGGGTTGTGTGGCCTCACTAAATTAAAGAAGAGTTGAAATCATAGCCAATACTCAGACTTCCTGTTATGGCCTGCTTTCAGTCCCCCTCTTCTGTGTCACTGTCCTGTGTGGCGATCTCACTCGTGTTCATTTTGGAAGGCAGCTCCTCTACGTCTCAGCAGTATCAGATTCACTGATGGCTCTGCCCTGTCTCCTGCACCTTCTCTTCCTGCACTTTTCCCTGGTCTCACCCTGAGGCCTCCTGCTCCTTTTTCTGAATAAGACAGTTTGAAAGGATGAAGTACTGCTGTATGCAGAAGCAGTTCCTGAGGCATTTGGGGAATTTTACTGTTGAGCACAACGGCCTCCAGGGATGGCAGGGGCCCCCAAGGCTCAATGGAAGCACATCTGGGCATTTAGGAATCATAGCTTTGCATGCAACATCTGAATCCTCTTGTGGCTCCAGTCACATCTTGAAGTCTAACTGCCCAGCAAGCCAAAAACTGGTTCAGGAGGATATTGGCCAGCTGTGTGTCTTGCACTTCTCTGTGAGAAATAGAGACATCTGAAGTAAAAATTTCTTATCAATATACTGTCAATGAACCAGTGAGATAAAACTGGTTGTATTATTCTGTATAACCAGACGCTACCGTCCTGATTCAGATTGATAGCCATTTTCAAAGCATTCAATCAGCCAAGTATTACTCTTCTAAGAAAAGCATTTTGCAGCATAACTGCAGGCTGGGTTGGCTTTTTCTTTTGCTCTACACTAGCAGTTTTCATAGCATACTCTTCACTTAATTTAACAGCAGAACTTATTTGGAAGATTCCAGTGTACAATGACATAACTACAGGGCAATCGGCTTGCCTTGTGATTTTATATATCATTCATGTGTCACACAGAATTTATATCTACAAATTATTCCTCCAAATTCTCCTGGCATTTTTATGGATTTTATACCCTATCAGTCCATCAGTGTTTGTACACGCTTCCTGCACTTAAATTGATATTTAACTCCAAAGTATCATTGAACCAAAACATTCTCTGAATGATGGCTAATCAAACACAAAGCAAGCCTTGTGCTTGATAGAAAACTACAATCATTCACTTTCAAATGAGATTTTTTTTCTTTTACGCACACAAACATTTGTACTAGTCTTAGCTGTGCCAGATAAACTACCGAGTAGCTAGACAAAGTAAGATAACATGAGGATGTTGAACAGTGACATTTCAGTGATAAATTCTGAAGCTAAACAATATTTTGCAATATTTATTATTTTGAGCCATAAATCCCACTGATAGCTTTATTTGTGTACTCACTGTTGCATCAGATGGTCAAGACTTCTGAGTGGCAGGAAATAAATAGGAAACCGATTGCATGAGATAGCTAAGTGCAGCCTTTGGCTTCCAGTGGCATCATGTAACCATGCTTGGTGCAGACGTAGCAGAGGTTCTAGCCCCTGCCTGTCCCCACTGGGGACCCGATGGAAGTCTGTGTGTTCCCATCTGGGCTACTTGGCTTTCGTTTTCTGAAAAACAGGCGGAGAGAAAAGAGACTAGTGGGCACATGTGACTCCAGCTCCAACAGGATTGTAGGACATGTTCAGAGAACATAGAGGAAAGCAGAAGTTTACTTCTTTATTTGATAAATACAATACTAAGCTTGCCAGAAGAGGTACTCCTGAACGTATCTACATCATTTATAGAGCTCACCTGGGACTCAGCTATGCCAAATTATCTTCTCTGAAGAACTGATACACACTTTACACTCCTCTCCTCAAGGTAACATTAGTAATAATAGTAATAGTAATAATAATGAAACATGAAAACATTCTTTGGGAAGCAGAATAAAAGTACTGACCAAGACTCAGGGGAGATTTTATCACTAGAATGAAAACTATATTAAACGGTTTTGAAATCATTCAGAAGTAAAACATTTCTTTCTCACCATGAAATGTATCAATGACACTAGAAATGGAGTGTATACATGAAGTTGGCCCGCTTTCTCATATACTAAAAGTCTCTCCTTTAAAGGATATTACCTCTCACACAGTAAATCATTTCCCTCATTTAAATCTTTGTACTGTCATGGTTGCTCCTGCTCTACAAATATGCTTTTGCACTCCTGTATGTGTAAGTGGTAGTGGAATGCCTAGGGGAAAGAACAATAATTATTAAGATTTCCCAGTGTTTAAGACTTTTTCAGTTGTTCATAAATTCATTTCAGCTTTAAATCTGGACTTATATCTGTTGACTGTCTGCCTGAGACTGACTGAAACCTTATGCAGAGACTGAATCGTCTCACAACAAGCAGATTGTCCTTTGGTGGTAGGAATGGAAACCTGGGATGTGGCATCTCTTTCCATGGTTAATAAAATGCTCTTGTGTGCGACCTCCTGATAGCTATGGATTCTAGCAGATCATGGATTTGTAAGAACTCTTTGTTGGTGTTACGTTACTATACAAGCAAAAAAACTAAACAAATGATTCATGGAATGAAGAGAAATCCAGAATATTTTCCTCATGGTAAATAGTATTATTTCCATATTTGTTTTGTCTCTAATCAGAGTGAGAGTCAATATGATAACATTAGAGGAATCTCAAGTCTCACCAGATTTCTTTAATCAAGCTTAAGAGAGAATTATCCTCAACATTATCAACCAAAACAAAATGTTTCACCACTTCCAAATCAAATCACTTAATTCTACATGTCAATGCATTTCACTGATGGTCAGTACTACATTAAGTTATGCTTAATGACTCAGTAAGGCATCATGGGACTCTGTTGATTCTTGTTAATCTGTCCCCCCTGGGAATGAACTTCCTAGATAAACTGTGCTTCCTATGAAGTCTCTGCAATATCTCCCTCGCTACAGGATACCAGCTACAGTTCTCAGGACACCCAAACAGTTTAATAGAAAACTGCTTAGAAAACAGGCTGTGTTTCATGAAGACTTAGAAAGCATAAAAAAGCAGTCATGGGAAGTTAAACATTTTTATAAACTTCACTTCAGTGGAAGTTTTCCATGTAAGCAGAAGCAAAACCATTTTTTTTTCTTTTCATTGACAATTGACTAGTCATCTAAGTAAATCGGTGTGGATTGACACATATTCTGCCCCCCTTCACTTGGCTTTACCATTTTTAATATCTGTGGCAGCATTTGCCACAGGTTAACATGCAGGTTGTCACTCTTGCAAGAGAAAAGCAGGCAGGTGTTTAAATTATAGGGGAAAAGGAGAAGCAGAGGAACAAACTTCCTTGAGTTTCCATAGCTGTTTGTTATGTAGGCAGAGGAATTAGGAGTAAATGAAAAAAATAAGGAGACCTCTCTGAGTTCTTACTTTATTCTATTTTGTCAGACAAAGGTTAAATTACCATTTAAATGCCAGTGTAGAAGATCTAATAATGCTGCTTTTATATTCCAAGGATCCTATCTCTTGGTAATGCAGTCCTTTCAACTCTATTTAAGGAAAACTGTGGTTCCAATCATTTCTGTAGCAAAGCTCCCTGTTTTTATTATCCAAGGACTGGTTGCCCATTGATTTCCTGTGGTGCTTCAGGTGGTGTTCCAGAAACAGCTGACTGAGAGGATATGTTGCTGTGGTTCGAGAGAACGGAGCTCTCTTCTTTGAGATCTTTGTGAGACTATGCCAAGTGGTCTGAGATTTCCAACTTCTGGAACCCAGAGAGAAATTTAACCCCTGGCTGAGAGCTGAACAAAAATATGCTGCTGAATTACTGTCCAAAAAAGGATTTCTGAACCATAATCGAAAGTGCACTCTATCCTGATTAGGATACTATGTTTTCATTGCTGTTTAGAATTGACTTAGCTATCTAAGGAGGTTATCCTGCAGACTTTCCAGGCTTTCTCATTGTAAGTTATGTGTACACTAAGAAGGAAATCAAAACAAATGCATATTTGTCTTATGCTCCGACAATGGTGTCAAGTGGAAGATAAACACAGTCAGAGTAGCAAAAGAAATAACAAAACTGCTTACAAAGAACTGAGTCAGTATATATGGTTTCTTTAAAAGGGCTGCTAATTGTTCAGTGGGAATGTCCTAAGTTCTACAGGCTGTCATCGAAAGAGTTTGCAGAGCGGTGTATCATGGATCAAGAGAGGATAAGTCACAGTCCTGCCTCTCACTGTCTGCTCCTAACTTTCCCCATCCTCATAACCCATTGCTGACACAGCTCTGAGGCCCCGTTCGTGCTGTTACCTCTTCCTTCAGTTGGTCTTCCACTGCTTTGGATGGAAAGAGGGGAATGTATCCAAACCGAGGCTTCTCCCAGCTTCCTTGATCCCAACCCCATCGACCAGTATCTGAGATGTACTCCTGTTTGTGAGCACTCACAAAGGCCAAGCATATCTGTGAGGACATGCACTGCTGCAGCAAGTCAGGTCTGTGGATTTCTGGCCTGGGAATTTGTTCCCAAAGGAAATCTGCCTCAAAGGACAATTTTCTTGCAAATCAGAAAGGCAGAAGTTTCTCTAGACCAATTTACGTATTCTGTCTTGAATATTTACATGTTTCATATTCCCACTTGTCCCTCTTTACGAAGGCAAAGACAGTCAATAATGAGACTCTGGAGACCAATCTACTGGAGCAAGATCTGAAGAGTTACAGCTTCTCATCCCATACCCCAATCTCTCAACCCACTTGAGAGAGGCTAGGTGGAGTACTACTCTAATTCTTTAAAGTATGAATTAATGTGTATAGTTCACGTAACTGTTGGAAAAGGAGCAGGACCTGAGTCCAGTTATAGCCTCTATTCAGTTTAGAGTTTACCCCCTGTATTTGGCCTACTCTTCCTATGGATACTCCTGTACCCCTCTCAAAGCTCCACACCTAAGCACTACACGAACAGACCAGGAGATGAGGACTAGAAGGCTCCCCATTACACAAGATATGTTTCTAACCCTTTCATGAATGCCACAAAGTTCTTGGCTTTCAGGACATGTGGCAATAGTTTTGCAAGCTAGCTCTGCAAAAGGTCGAAAACCTCTGTCTTGCAATTAAGTATTTGAAACTATGCCTACTTATAAACAGTGCTATTATTATATTCCAGTAGTATTGCAAATACTATGGCCTTGTGCACACTAAAAGAAACCACAACGTTCCATTTTATAGCTGGACTCCACCTTTGGTAGCATTGCTGGGAACCATAAAATCAGCATCTGAAAGCCAGGGTCCTGCTTAGTGTCAGGGCATGTGGATACTTGGAGGCAGAGGCCACAAGGACATACGCAGAATTAAGGGCTTCTGCTGGGCTTACCTCGCTGAGCATAACTCCAGCTAGGAGACCAGAGCTTAAACAGCCTTTACCTGTCCCCTAGGGATGCTGACCTAGCAAGGCATGGTCTCAAAATCCTCCTCACAGGCCTACCAAGTCTGAGTCTGAACAAGGTTAATTGCAGCTTTTGCTTTCCTACAAAACATCTTATTCCTTCCTTACATACTTTAGCTAAGTGGCAGGAAATATCAATGTGAATGTGACCAAGCAAAAAATAAATAAATAAACAAATAATAAATAAGTAAAAATTGTACCCTCCATCCACCTCTTTTCAAAGAAAGAATTAAACCATCAAGCTGTGGGATAAATTTGAAGTACAATTTTACTACTGTAAAAGACTAGATAACTAAAGCAGGGGACTAGAAAGTCCTCTTTTAAAATCTCCCTCGGAAAATGAGAATACTTTTGAAATCTTTTTGGGTAGTGGATGGACTTGAATATATGTGTCCCAAGAAGGTGAGCTGTTTCAGTCATTAATGGAAAAGTTTGCTGTCCTCTTCCTATCTTTTGGCCTTTCAATAATAACAAACAAACAAACCCAAAAGATCTAAGAGAGTTTATACGGCTAATTTAGGTATCAGACATTACTGAGTTTAGCATGGCAATACCTTTCCTTGACTCCTGAGTCTGATTCCCTGAGTCCCGTCTGAGTCTGAGTCTGATTTGTATGTGAATCTCTGTTATCTGGCAGAATATCAACCCTGAAGGGAGGAAAGAGATGCTTCCCCACACCATGGCTTGTTTTTTCTCTGGCAAGATATAGGAGATTGTAAGAGGAAATTTAAAATATTATCACTGAAATGGACAAACAGCAAAGTTTTTTGAGGGGGTTGCATTACTGTAAAAGTATAACAGTTGTAGTGCCATGCCATATTGAGCAGCAGAATTCACCTCAAAGCTCTTGGACTCATGCAAACCCTTTAATTGTTTTCAGTACTCTGAGTTATTCTTTGGTTTTCCTGTTAAATTAAGCTATGTATCTGTCAACTCATAATACAGAAACTCACAAGACTTCGTGGGCAATTAAATGCCTCTGGCAGAGAAAGAGGTCCTAAAATTGAAATCAATTGTATTAAAAGCTCTTGTAAAGACTCCACATTGTAAGAACGGTTAACTTTTACATGGATCAAGGCCTCTACAAAAGTTTTATTGGATCTTGTCAAAGACCTTATATTTTTTAAAGGTATCTATCTTTTCTGTGTTGTTTTGCAGGAAAAAAAAAGCAGTTCTGTGAGAATGGAAATCCACAGTGCTTCATTTTTCACAGATATGTGTATTATGGTTTGTGGTAATCTCCAGAGAAGATTGTTTCTGTGGCTAGGACACCCCTATGGTCTCTTCTTTTGTTGACAACATGAGAGATCATGTGCCAGGATCTCCCTACTAAAGTGGGGACAGTAGCGAGGATGTGTAGTCTTGCATTTCTACGTGGTTACTTACTGTTTTTTGAAACTTTAATGTTTGAAGACCTCTCAAATCTCTCTTCCTTTGTGCAGTAGGTTCTAACTAATGAACTGAGAAGTGATTAGTGGGGGATGACAAAACAGACTGATCACACAAAGTCAGCACGTAATTCTCATTTCCCTGGAAAACCAGGCTAAAAACAAAATGAAGAATTATCTAGACAAAAAAAAAAATAATGCATGCGTATGACCATATACATGGACTATCTCTTTCCTAAATACTTTAAAAGTTTATCTAGAAATGAGTTTGAAGAAATGCCTGCCATTAAAACTCTTAGGATTCATATCTGACTGGGCAACAGTAGAGGGATCCACCCAGAATCAGTCCACATTCTCTTTCCACAACATATTAGCAAGGCACTGTTTTTTTTTTTTTTTTCCATATTTTTTTTTCCTGGAACAATGAATAGGAGTTATCTTATACTTTCAAATGAATATGGCCCCACAACATTTCCTGCGTCCATTCCCTATGGAAAAGACAGGATGTTTAGGAACCGTGATGCTGGGGACAAAGATTGGACATAATATTCCACCAGCCCACTGCAGAACTGGAATAACGATTTCAGTGCTGTTTTGCATCAGAGAAAATGGGGAATAAATGTAGCTCAACTTTGTTAGGTGCTGAGCCAACAAAAATCACTTTTATATCTGACAGAAGCCTGTTTCGAGTCCAGAACAAGTCCAGACAAGGATGTATTTCTCACTTCCCTGATCCCCAATATGAGGTTAATACATTTTCAAAAAATCTGTGCCACAGACAGTTAACACACACATTGCTCAGTGACAATGCAGACTGTTTGATCTTTGCTCTATGGGTAAAGCACCATTTCAGGGTTGCTTGGCAGCTTTGTTTTCCTTCCTTTAGAAAAAGAGATGGATTCATTTAGAACTGTGGGCCACTAAGAAGGGAGCTCAGGTGTGGCAGAAATGACAGGTGGCTAGAGCTGACTTGGCAGCAATTAGAGGTACAAATCTTTGATTAGGCTCATGGGAATGGAGTCATTAGCCACAGCGAATGGACCAGCTTGCTTTCCACTGCCTCATTAGCTGTAATACTGATATTACTTTAAAAAGCCTGGAAAAAAAACCCTCCCACACAGAATTAGGAAAGTTGAATTTCAGGGGAAAAAATAAGCTAGTGTAAGCATTTTCTAGCTGAACAAACAGATCTTGGCTTTTCTGCATGGTCCCTGACAAAAAAAAAAAAAAAAAAAAAAAAAGAAGTGCTGTACTTTGAGATAGCCCCATACCCAGTTCTGTAAGTAATGCATTCACAGAGATCAACAAGTTGCTTTTGGCCCCTGAAATTTAGCAACGACCTCAGCGGGCAGCTTCCTGCTATGCTCCAGTTCCGAATATTGGTGCCTTTAACAACATCCTACACTACAAGTGAAGACCTTTGGTCAGTCACACAGTGGAATTATCAGGCTAGATGCAAAATGCATAAATCTTCAAACTAGCATGCTTAGCCCAGGGGAGGATTTGGCTTTGGTTTTATTTATCTTGCTATAATATGACTGGTTAAAGAAAGGCTGCAATAACAACACTGCGCAGTAAATCAATGCTCCCCCTCCCCTGACTCTACCCTTGCTTTTTCATGCAAAGCATTTAATAAAATAGTTCATACCCACTCATCCTTCCACTTCCACTCTTTTCATGCTAGCATAGTTTGAAGATAATTGTACATCCAGTAATAACTAAGTACTTTATCTTCTTTAAATGCATTTGTTCTTCACATGCCTTTGGGGGTGTATATGAAAGGGGAAGTGAGTCGCAAAGGATGCTTTCTCTAAAGAAGGAGGTTCATAGCTGTCGAAGAAGTCTAAAATATTTAGTACAAAATGTTTCCTGGAGGTACCTGTCTCTCTACAGAATATCCAGGCTAATCTTAATGTCGAACCTCCTGTACTACCAAAGCCAAGTGAAAGAGACTCCGTGTTATTTGACCAGCTACAGTCTGATACAGTACACTCCAATAAAGCAAAAAGACCCCTGAGCAGTACAACTTTTCCCAAGATCACACAGGCAAAAGACAGAGAATTTAATGTGGAATTTTCTTATCCAAGATGGTATCCAAACTGCTCAAAGATTCATCAGCTACAGAGCAGTCCCATCAGCCATGCAGCACTGTTTTTCTTTCCAGAATGGTGTCACTAGAAATACCAGGCAAGATTCAGTCAGTAATACCCCTGGGGCGTCTTTGTTTTATTTCAATGAGCAGTGAACTTCCATGCTGAAACACAAAATATGCTGTAAGAAAAGAAGAAATGGTGTTCAGGGAGGGGGAATCCCAGGAAAGAGGGAATTAAGAAGAATAGGGAGGAAGGAGAAAAACAGAAAAAGCTACTAAACAGCTTCTAAATTCTTTGTTAATCCATTGTTAAAAGGACAAGCTACATGGTTTAGCTCTTTTGATGTCTATCTCCTCTACCTTTCAATTACAGTTGAGTATCTAGCCTACTGGGCATTTCTATAAATTTTTCTTGACTACTACTTGCTTATGTATGCACCCAATTGCCTTTTCAGAACTGGCCTTGAATGATTTCCAAATAAATTCACATTTCTCAGTGTCCTGAGTCTCCCTGCTTCTCCTTTGACATGGGAATTAAAGTTTCTGCAAGCTCTGATAGACATAAGGATGTCTGTCCTTATCTTGCCTGCAGAAAGTGAATTCCTGCTTCTCCCACTTCTCCCCAATGCAGTCAGCATCAGGAGTTGTTCAACTCTGCTTCAGCAGATGCAGTTTGCTGCCTGACTTCTTAACTTGAGCTGCTGAGGCAGACATACGCATCCTCTTTTGCTGACTCTGCTATGGGGATGATAACCTCCAGCCAAGGAATGGAAAAGACATTGGTGGGCTACAATAGCTGAAACTGCATGCAGATTTTCACTAGAGGCCATTTGTCATAGTGGTAAGTGATTTAAAAGCCTTGGAAAAGTTCAACCTCTGTGACTTAATATGGCATTTCCATCTCTAACTTCTGTGGCTCTGAAGAAAGTGGAAAGGATTTATACAGTGAAGCAGAATCCCTTTCTATCTTTTGTTTTGATTCCCATTCACAGCAAATATTTTGGTGAAGAGAAACAGAAGAAAATTAAGCAATATTCAGCGCTGTGACCAATTCAGGGCAAAAAAACTGCAGGCAGTTCTTGGGCCACCATTGCCTATCTGCCCTGCCAGAAGTATCCTGGTAGAACCAGAATGGAAACCCCAGGAAAGCAAATTTTTCACCATTTGTTTTTGATTCAGCTCTGGGGTTTAGGTGACCTGTTGGTAAAAATGCCTGTGTCCGGTCTCCATAACAGATACATCGGTTGCAAATTATCTGTCCACATTTGCTATTGTGAGTAAGGCCCAGCGGGAATTAGCGGCACTATTATTGTTGTTATTGGCAGACGGCCTCCAAAGAAAACCAGCTTCCCTGCTGCGGCCGGCAAGGCCTCCACCAATGCAGTTCGGAATATTTCTATTTGGGGCCATCAAATATTTGGGAAAGAGGTCAGGGGTGCGGGTGGGGAGCAGGGTAAGCAAGGAGCAGCGCCTCCCGCGAGGCGGTGGGGCGCAGGTAGTGGCTCGGCCCACGGGCCAGCGCACGCAGCCTGCACCGCCAGCTCGCCACGCTGCGGCTCGGCATAAAGTCACGCGCAGTGGGAGCCGGGAAGAGGCGGGAAGAGAGGCAATTTGTAGCCGTGTTACATTTCCTACTTCAAAACGTTGTTTTTACAACCATTGGCCTCGCCTGCCCCAGGAGCCCTGGCCTCCGCCACGAGCTGTGTTGTCTCATTTCTGTCAGCAGTGGGTCTCTTCCCCGGGATCCTGCAGGAAGGCCTTTGTTTCGTGCCTTTCCTCCCCTGCCGCACGCTGTGCTGGGCAGGCAGCTTGCCACGTGCTCGAAAGCTTTCTTTCCGCCCTGCTCCTCTCCGCGGAGCTGGCCTCCGGCTCAGCTCTCCCCATGCAAACATTCGTCAGATGCTTGGGCTGCAGATGCTCGGGCCCGCGCCCGTGTTTGATGGCGGCGCGACGTGCGATAAGAGGGTGGACACCTGGACGGTGGCCAGCCCGAGCATTACGGGCCGCTCTCCCTTACGCTGTTTGCGCTTGTGACATTTTCTCCTTTCGCTTCTCGTGTCTGCAATGTTGATCTAGGAGGGTGGCCATCTGGATCCCTGCCTCTGCTGGTAACCACAGCTCCATCTCTGCCGCTCCGCCTCGAGGTTCAATTTCTGCCCTCACAGCAGGGCTCTCCTGTGATTTCCCAGCCCTGGTTTCTCATCATTGCCTTTTGCCCCTTCAGGTTAGCTTGAAAGTAGCGAGGTCGCTGGGACCCTGTGCTGTGACTTTCACTCCCAGTTCCTGAGTAACTTCGATAACAAATTGAGGCTCATCTAACCCTCCCCAGGCCAGGACATGGGACTGCTTTTGGTTATGTGACGGAAGGGAATACACAAATTCATTTCATTATTAAGATTTGTGGCCGATAAAAAGAGCTTCACCATCCTGGGGCTCAGAGGTAGCTTTTCCCCTTGGAGAAAGTACCTCGAAAGGTTTGTGAAACAAAAGTGTGGCTGACCTCATCTGGGGCCACTGGTTGCAGGGTATTTCAGAAATCATCAGACTGAGTCAAAAAGTAGAGAAATATCTGCATGACTTTTATTTTGTTTTTTCTTGCCAAAAGCTTGTCTTACAGAGAAGGAAGCAACCTTTCAGCCAGCCAGCACTAGCTATTCTCCACAGTCCTCAGTTGGCCTTTTTGTGACATTTGTCACTAGGACCCGGAGATCCTCCAAAGCATTCATGGCATGTCAGCCCCACGGAACAG
>JAVCKT010013585.1:0-10932 GCA_032273925.1 Rhynchotus rufescens
TTTATGCAACTCCTTGTGCAGGTGGGGGTTTTTTAGCCTCTGCGGAGCTTTATGCTACCATGGATACATTGCTAGAAATACCTGCCCTAGTTAGCTTAAATTTAGCCTATGTATGCTCACACAAGTTGAAGTCACTCCACTATAGACATATTTACTCTCCCTGGAGCTTTCTTCTGTTGTAGTGATATGATTTCACCCCCTAAATCAGAGATATATTTCTGTCTGGTTCTGCTGGCTCGATCATGCTCCTGCTTGTCAGCAGTCACCTGTAACACTGAGTCTTCTGTAGTGGTATTGTCATTTTCAGTTACAATCTATTTTCTTTTTTCATTACTTAAAAAGGTTTTGAAACTCCTCCTTTTCTGATACGCATATTTTTTTCTTGCCACCCGTGTTTCCTTGGTAGATCTGCTAATATCAATAAATTAATCCCAAGATGCATTATAGCATGGTTGAACACCATTGTATTGACAATTGAGCGGTAAAAAGCCTTCTAGCTCAGTTCCTTAGAGACTGCATAAAAAATGCCATCCCAGAACTAGATTGATATTAGGTAGTATAAAAGCGGTGTTATGTGCTGAAAGCATTATTTTCCTCCAAGCGATAGTGAAGCCAAAAGCTTCACAGAAATGTATTGTAGAAGTGGCCAGTGTGTGTTTATCATACTCAGAGTTCTGAAGATATATTACAAAATGAGAGGACCAGTTAGAATCCTGCACTAAAACATTAAATATTGATTTAAATGATTGATTAAATATTGATTTAAAAAGATAAATTCTTTACTAGGTCACTGATATTGAACAAGTGAAAATCTGATATTTGCAAGCATCCCTGGTGTGCTCAAATATATTCCATTTTTGTTTTGGTCTTGTATGTCCAGATAAGAATCCAGAGCCATGTTCCCAGGTTTCATGATCCAAAGATCCAAAAGTAGCCAGATCCAAAGGTAGCTCAGCTTGATAACAGGCTGTCTGTGAACTTCAGTGGCCTTTTCATTTCTTTCCAATGGAGCTAAAATTTTTCCCTCTTGAAATGCTCTGTAATGTTCAATTTATCAAAATAAGTAAGTAAATAAATAAGTACATAAATAAAAGTTTGACAGCCCCAACATCTTTAGAAGAGTCTTAACTCTTCTAAAGCAAGTGTGGTTTGTGGTGCTTTGGCTGCAAAACCAACTATCATGAGCCCTGCAATCAGTTTTCAAGTCACTGTGCTGGATTATTTCCATCTCCTATGGACTCAGACATGGACTTTAAAAAAAGCATTATCAAGCTTTCTATAAGGAAGGAAAAATGAAGGAACAAATTGACTAGTTATTAAGAACTGAGTTACTTTCACAATTAAACATGACTCATGCTGACAATGCAGATTCAGAATACTCTATAGATTTAATAATTATAATTATTATTTCAATAGTGATAAATGATGCCTGAGAAAAATCTTGAAGGGAAAGAAATTCTGCTGAAGTTTGTTCAAATGATTTTGTACCTTCTTTTATTTCTTTTTCTGGAATATCTACACCATAGAATCTATAAAGAACCAATATCTAAGCTTTGAGGACTGCTGGACTTAATTTCTAGCCCTATTATGTACATGTTCATATCCATAACATTTTTATTCCATACCCCTTAAACATTTTTTTGAACTTCAGAAGATATTTCTACCAATATGCATGAATTGTCCAAGTGAACTACGTACAAATTGACTATCCTGACACTAGCTGATAACTAGTTGATACTGTGACTAGTTGATACTGTAACTAGTTGATACTTCACATATTATGAAGGATTAATAAAGAGAGCAAACAAGTGGCAGGCTGACTTATGGCATTCAAAATACGTGATACAAAGACATGAGCTCACAGGAGCCACAGACAGACTTCTCACCTTGCTGTCTTTTCTCCTTTGAGAGGTTTAGAAATATGATTCAAAAAAAAGGAAAAAAAAAACCCTCAGCATGAATATGTGTAGGTGGAGACAGGACTGACAATGTATTAGTTATGATCTGCCATAAGCCCATCAGAATAGCAGTACTGGACCAAAGAAAAATGCATTTCTTCTATAATTGTGGTGGTATATCAATCTATCACTAGTCCTTCTATGCATGTAAGAATAACTGTATTACAGCATAACTGTAATACAGCAGCCTTTGCAAAATTTCACAGCTTTTTTAGTGGGTTTTAAAAGGTAATATCAATGTTGATGTTATATAAAGAGAGCGCTTTTGTTGCTGTTATACACATTTTTAACTGTGAAGTGTATATTTTATATTCTTCAAACAATACTGTTTTTAATGAGGTTAAAGGCTGCATAAGTTGTCTGTTTCTTGACTGTTAGAAAGGTAGAAAGAGAAAATAGCACTTGGGAAAGAACATTGTTTGCTTCTTTTAGCACCAGCTTCTTGTTTTCAAATATGAACTCCTCAATTATCACCATCCTTGCTTTGTTGAAATTTGGGCTAGAGGGTACTCAGGTAGCTGGTTATACCACCAGAACCCTTAGGAGTACCAAGACGCCTCAAATGTGAACTTTTGGGGTGGGTTGCTAAGTTCTTAAACTAAGCTGTTGACAAGCAGCTTTATATCTCAAATGCTGTTGTTCTTTATCACTGTTTTGAAACCAGACAGTTCTGTTTTCTACTTCACCAAAACAAGAGTCAAAAGTTTTTGATTTATACTCTCAGTTGTCTCATTTATAGATAGAACTATTACAGAGATTTTTGACTATCCATTTTGCTTTCAGGTAAGGTTAAAGTCCTCTGCATTTTGACAGGTATGCAGTGGCAGCAGGCTCAGGAGAACTGCAAGAATGAGTCATGTGTTCTCTAGTGGCAAAGAGGGAGGAATTCATATTCTCAAGCTGTACGAAGCGGTTTTCTCCTCTTTCATTTCAAACAGAGGAGCTTTCCATAGGTTTCTAGCCAGCTAAATTGATCAGCAAAGCCACTTAAAGTTTTCGTTCAAGAAGAAAGGAAATACACCTTTGCATCAGCTCTCTTCCAAAGAAAGGATGGTCATTCTTCTCTCAGCGTTTCTCAAAGGCTGTTTCAGTTCTTTTTAGCTCTGGAGCCTGCTTGAAGAATCTGCTGCTCCTGGGACTGCCCCTAAGAGAGAAATATATTGCTCATGTACATGAAGTTTAGTGCTTCTATTTTTTTTTCCCCTGTTAAGAAAGAAATTTAAAAAATAACATTAGTTTCCACTGAGTTTACAAATGTAAATGCCAGCAGAGTTCAGGTTTCCAGTCTATATTTTCTCCTAGGATGACTCTTGATATATATTTAGCGCTACTCAGAATATAAATTACAACAGAGAAGATCAAGGACTTTCATTTCCATTTCCTGACAACCCTTGATTTAAATTCACAACATTAGTCTTGCTCTAATACACTTAAACATTTTAATTTTCCTGCATTTAAAAGGGTTAAAAAGTGGCTGTTCTTTAGTGATAATGCAAGTGTTTAAGTCACCTCACATGGGTGCTCAGATTAATGCCATGCTGAGATATATGGCAAAATGAAAGGTGAGTTTTACCACTTGCATGTTTCTGGTCTTTTCTTGGAATTACCGCTTCGCCAGGCTGGGGCTAAGATAGCAATATTGCATCCCTTCATGCCCTGGTCCCTATATAGCACCTCAAGTTGATGCAGCCTACCTCCAGGACACAGAATATATTGGTCAGTTCTAGACACAGCTGCCAGCACTATTAGCAAGTGAAGAAGCCTACTGGAAAACCTGGCATAGTGGTTCTTATAGGCTGGCAGTCAGAGAAAAAGCTCTTTCCCCCAAGATTTTCTTGGACGAAAAATTATTTTGTAGCATCGTCGGAGGGCAGCAGGAGAGGTCAGAAGTAAAATGAGATAGCAATTTGTTAGCAATATGGGGAAAATGCTGCTGGTGGACTTTGAACTGGGAAATGTTTCTTAAAAGAACACCAGATGGAAGTTGATCATTTTGATGCTTTCAGGACACAAAATAGACAGATTGTCAATTACCCAAAAGACTGCGCAATTTGTCAAATATGAGTTGGACAACAAACAAAAGAGAAGTTAACAGTATGAGGATCTTCAATGAGCAAGTCAACGTAGGTGTGGGAAAATCTGTGGAAAATATGTTATTTTTAATTTTATTTTTAATCCCTGCCAAAATCTTTCAGTTAGCAGTGCTGTTTTTCCTTCTTCTTGTTTTTAGCCTGGTTTTCCCAAGGAAATGTGGTTTATGCACTAGGATTTTCTGCTTGTCTTCCACTCTCCTTCCTTAATAAATTTGGAACCAACCATCCATTTTTAATCAAGGGGCAGGGATCTCAAACATACTCAGTTCCTATACAATCAGTAAACATTGATGTTTGGTAGAGACGAGAAACCCCATTAATGTCTTCTCACTGCAGTATGAGCACAGCTACATCTGGCATCAATGAATTTGTCCTGATACAATTCACACCAAGACAAAAAGCCATAAAAATTCAGGCTTTGTTGGTGGTGCTGTTTATGGAATGGCTTTAATTTTCCACACTGAAATTTGGTAACCAAACAGTTAACTCGGCTGCAGTATATAAAAAAGAGCATCACATTTACCAAAGGACAGACAGTAGCAAATTACTTTGAAAAGTAATTGCTACTGAATCTTCTGAAAATGAAAATCATTGAAATCATTGAAAATCTTCTATTGCACAGAGTTCAGTAGGCATCCAGGCAGCTAAGGAAGATATGGCCTAATCTCTTTTATACTGAAGTCAACTGCAGTATTTTCTTTACCTCAAATATAGAACTAAGGCCATTTTGAGGGACATTAAATAGGAAGCAAGTGACAGGTGAGCTTGTACTGTCGGAGATGAGCCATCAAAAAGTCTCTAAAGGTTTTTGTCACTGAAGAGAGGAGAACTGGGCTCTCAGAACAGCTTAATGGATAAACAACAGGGAGAGGAATCCTTATAGATTCATGTATGCACATGAGTCAGTAATAGGAGAAATACAAAATCAAAAGGGAGAGAAGAGGATCATTTTGTTATGTCTGACAGTCATACAATAATAGATGCATAAACAAGCAAGCTGAGATGTTAGTTAGAAACTGGTATCAAAAAGGAAACCAATCTGACCTAGCCTCAATGCAAACTGAAAACATTTTAGACAGCAGTAATGCATGCAGGGCTAGAGAGCTGATGTATGTGTAATACACTCAAGAAGCTCACAAATTGATGCTGAACATCAGGTATGTTGTATACAGTTCAAAAAATATTTAGAATAAATATCAACAAGAAAGCTGGAGAATTATCCAAATAAACACCATATTTGTGGCATTGCAAACATCTTTGCATAAAGGAAGACCAACTTGAGAAGAATAAGAATTATTTTCTCTCATTTTTGAAGTTATTAGTTGTAAAGAAAGCCTGACTAGAAATAAAAATCATGACTGAACAAAGGGAGGCAGAGGTCAAATAAATGCATATTCTGAATTCCATGGGAAACACGCCTCCAGAGGACATGACTCCCAAGCTTCAGGGACAAAACTGATTAAAATAAAACACTGATTAAAATGAAAGAAGAAAATACGAAGGCAGAAGCAATGCTAAAGAAAGTCAACATATTCGGAGCTTGCTGTTAGCAATCAAGTTAGCATGTTGCCCTCTATCAGCTGGAAATTCAGTCTTTCCTTAGCAGACCTGACTCTGTACACTTCCCCAATCTACTGCAATGGAAAGGTCAATCACCTCCAGAAAGCAGGATGCAATCGGGGACAAACAGTATATTCATGAACTACCCCAGATCATTTCAAGAGCACTGTTCTAATTTGTGTGAGACACAGACACAGCCTTACTGAATTCTTTGTCTCAAGGCATCTTTAGACCCTCAATGAGGTCGAGGGAGTTATTTAAAAATATAGATATTAGAGATGACATGAATAGGATAGATGTTCCACAATGCCTGCCCTAGGGCTACACACCCACCAGGCTATTCCATCTGGAAAAAAATTATGAAGGAAACATTACACTCAGTCTTTACTGAAGCCAAAAGTTAGGGAAAGAGAGAAAAAAAAAGTGTATATATATCTCCAAAATATTGATGTGCTCAGCGAAGTTGAAATTACTGCATTTATATGCTGTACATTTATATAATATAAAATAGATCTAAAAAAAAAAAAAAAATAAAGAGACACAAGGGATAAAGAACTGAAGGAGAAAATACCTGAGGGACAAAAGGGAATATTCTGAGGACACAGTGACAAAATCCTGATAGGCTGAGTTGAAAGAGCTCTTCTAGGTTAGTATGATAAAACCACTGCCTTTGCACCCAAGATGACATTGCACCCAAGATGACATTGCATTACAAAATGCACAGATCAGACTCTGGTAAACTGGGTGAGATGTGGTGGGAGCAGGGAGGGGGTACGCAGAGCAGACTGACAGCGTTAGCCCACCAGCTGACTAGCAGTGGTCCCCTCACCTGATACCTGCAATATCCTCCACCCAGGAGGCACTTCACGTGAAAGTGAGGTGTTAGCTGACTCAAGCAGTGCAGAGGTCACTGCTGATGGAAGACCAGTAAGCAGGAATTCAAAGGAGCAGCATGACAGGAATGCAACGACGGGACGGGACTGCGAGGACTGGAACATGCTGCATGCATCTATTCTTGAGAAGCTACACGGATAGTGAAGGAGAGGCTCAGCTGTTTTGTGTATGGCCTAAGGGAGGAGGACCCGGCAAAGGTCAGAAGAAATAAAAAGGAGATTGTCCAAAAGAGATGACAACGGCCCATTTTTTCCGGAGCTTCGTGCCCAGGGAGGCAACTCCTGCTACTGTGATCTGGCATGACACCCTGTTTGCTGGAATAGAGGGCTCCTCGTGTCTGCCATCATGATACCAAAATTTGTAAAAAGGGAATTCACGTTATCATAGGAAAGGAAATCACTGTGCAAACTCATGTACTTCCTTGGAAAGCGGGGAAGCTGATAAAGGTCAAGAGAGTGGATTCTCAGGCACACTTTAGAAGGAGAAGCTTAGGTCTACTTGAAAGCTTTTTGATGCATTTGTTTCAGGACAGAAACCAAGGGTTTCAGCTAGCTCATACTTTCATGAAAAGGGCTGATTTCTATTAAAACACTTCACATTTTTTGAAGGGGGGCAGTGAGGAGAATGATTTGAAGATGAATTTTTCTTTGTGGCTGAAAGGGCTGCAAACACTTCTCAATTGCTCTTAACGTTGTCTCAATTGTAAAGAGCTGCCAAAAGTTTCCCTGTCACCTCCATGATTAACTACAACAACGGACTACAAGCCAGTGAAATCTATTTTAAACAAACTCTTGCAGTCAGCATTGCCAAAATACATCTTTATCATTAAAATAATAAATCATATTGACAAAACATACAAAAATAGTAAAGATCGTTTTGCCATAGCTCAGCTCAGGGAAAAATATGTGTCAAAACACCTCAGTAACCTTTTGAAAATGTTTTATACAAGAAAATATGAAGCATGACATCAAAACTATATCCTGCTCCTTAGTGTTGCTGCGTAGAGATAAACACCAAACTGTTTGTTTTGAGACAAACCCTTTTCTTGAGTACTCTTTTCTTGAAGAAAAGAAAGCATGCAATAAATATCAGCTTTCATTATTTCTCCTTAAACAGGAGAATGTTTCAGTATCCTACAAATCTCAAGCCACCTTCAACTGTTGCCAATAGCCAAATCTAATCTCACATTTTAGGACGTGGATGAAAGTGGGATACTCTTTCTGTCTTACCCTAAAGTCTATATCAAGAATAGCCCTTCCTTGATCCAGAAGAATGGGTTATGGCTCCAATACTTGAATACCTTCCCTCTTGCTCACTTAAATTCCCTGCTTCCAGGAAATCAAGTTTCTGCTGCCAGTTAGCTCTATCATCATCACTCATCCAGAGAGTCTCACTGATCTAAGAAACTTTTGTTAGTGAGTATGTGGCTAGTATGAGCCAGTGATTAACCTTGTCTCTGCCACATTTCAGTGAGTGATAGCTGATGTGCTTCTAGTGACTCAGCGGGACAGGAAAGCAAGGGCTGATCAGTTACCTAGAAGGATTTCTTCTTCCTTCATGTACTGAGGGCTTCATACCTAGAAAGTTAACTGTTTAAAAATAAGAAGTCATATTTGTTCCTCACTGTGGATGTATGTTTCTTTGTCTTTTTCTATTTTTTCTGTGTCATGGATGATCTTAAGGTGGGTGCTGATTAGTCCTGCTGCACCTTGTCTGGATCTCATGCATTTTGTCATCCTCACTTTTTCGTATTACTCTACCCAGTCAGGTTTTTGTTTACACTGCTCCCACTGACCACAAGTCTATGGGCCAGCCCAGGGAACAGAGAAAAGGAGCTTTCAAAAACCCAGGCTTGGATTTTTGAATTAGTCTCCTTCCTGCAGACTGTCCAGCTGTTCCCATTGGCTTTCCCTTGTCTGTATTACTCCTGTGTACTTTTCAGTCAGGGGTTTACATTTGCTCTGATTGGCAGCAGCTATCTGGGTCTGGTCACTGACATTTGAATGAGAGGACAGACCCTTCCCTCTGGGATTATTCTCCGTGCTGAGTGCACAAGGGTCCACTCCTGGCTGCTCTCCTTTGCTTTGGCCATGCAGCAGCCACTCAGTCTATTTTGCTCAGGCTGCCTTATTTCTGAAAGCTTGCTTCAAACTTCACCGAGTTCATTGCCTACGCTGTGTCAAATGCACAGTTCAGTATTGTCATCTTTTCATTAAAATAGTTCCTAATTGCATCAGGTTCTGAGTACTCGACTGTAATGCTCCACGGGGATCTACTTTATTTTTGTATTGGTCAAAGCCAATGGTACAGCTTCCTTGTGCAGCCAAACTAAAGCCTTCATGAAGTGCTACCACGCTTTTCCAGCACCTGGTCTTTAGTTGATGACAAGGTCTGTCTTGACTCTCAGAGGTGCTGGGTATCCATTGCTTTTGCATGCCAGAGTAAAATATGCTGCTATTGCAGAGGGAGCAGCATTATGACTAGCTGAAATCCACTTCTATATTTAGAGCCTTCATGCATTCTTTATAAGTTTTGTGTTATCTCCTCTAATCGGCGGTGGAAAGCAGTGCTGTTGCCCTTCTGTCTGGGTGTTAAATAGAAAGGGGAAATGTATATCAGTTGATAAGTGATCTTTAATATGTAAAACATGCTGCTTACATTCTTCAGATCTAAAGCAGAGATACTTTCTGCCTTATGCATAGCACAACATTTCAAAAGTTTGTATATTTTAATGCCAAGCTCATACATAGGGATGCTATAATGAAATGCAGATTCCTGAGAACTTTGCTGTAAAGTAGAAGAAAGTCAGAATGAAACTTTCAGTTCATTTGTGATTAGTAAGGCATAACAATTTGCAGGCCTTTTGTGATTCAAGGCCAATGTTGTGAAATAGAAGCAAAATACAAACGGCTTTGAACTTTTACCATTTTTTGTGTTCTGTTAATATTTTATTGTTTCACACAATCCTAGCAGTAGCACTGTGGAGTTAGACAGTATTTTAGGATTTGTCATGCCTTTACGTTGAACTTTCCCAGTGAAAGTGGGAAAACATATGTACAATAGTTTGTATCTTGTGTGAGAATGACTGTTTTTGAAGTACAGTCATACTGAGAATCTTGTTTTAATGCAAGTGAAGCTCTTCAGATAATCACATCTGGGTGTTTTTAATAGCTCTTGGTAATATCTTATCCCCTTCCACTCTAAGAATCTTTGAAAGCCATCCAAGTGCTCCAGGAAAGTGCTCTGGAGCAGTGCTATATGTGCAACAGCTTCAGGTATTATCAGGAAAAATTTAGATGATAAAATAAGTTCAAACCTTAGACTTCCACAATGAAGACCGACTGATTTCAATAAAGATCTTTTATGGAGGACTATAAATATGTAGCCTCCTTACCAAATTCAGTATAAAGGAATTCATTTTGTTACCTTTTGGGGATAAAATATCAACGCTTAATCATTTAGTAGGGTTGGCAAGCTGAGTGTGAGGAAACAAAATCATGAGCTAGGTCATATTAGCACCATCCAAGTGAAAAAGCTGGCAAAATCTAAACTATGAGGCCCTGCCTCAAGCAAACAGAATCAAACTATTAATGTAAACATAATGTTAAATTTATTTAACAGGTCAGCATTCAGGTTAATCAAACAGCAGAGCCTTATAAGCACAATTTTGCTTCCATATCTTGTAACAAAATTTACAGTCATAATAATAGATTTCTTTCCCAGAGACTGGTTTTACAGCAATCCAAGTAATTACACACATCTGGTGATAACTTCAAAAACTGCAGTTATAAAAGGAGCTATTCTAAAGGCTAGGGATTCTCTGTGCCACAGCAGATCAGGTTTTGGAGCCACATCCTTTGTGTCACCCTGTAAAACACAAACACTACTGCAAATTTAGAAAGACTCATCTGTAAACTTATTTATGACATCGTTAATATTAACATCTGTGTTACGGAGATCTTAATTTCCCTAATGATAGAAAAGCAGCATGAAAGATTTTCTGCACATCTCTAATTAAGTTAAACCCAATTACAAGCAATGTGGTAAGGCAGAAATTTCATTTCACATTGTCCTTGACTGGACTAAAAGGTAATCATCTCTGATGAATTTCAGTAGTTTGCAAAAACTTTCTCCTCTCCCCATATATTTATATTTGCAGTAAAAGACAGTGATAAACATTGGAGAAATATGCAAAGTAGACATTTTTTCAGCATTTAGTTCAGAAATTTGTTACATGCTCTTGGCTATCTCATCACACCCTGCCCACTAATCCGCCTTCCCTGTATTGACTCAGACATCATACCACTTCTTTGTAGCATCATACAGCTGTCATTTTTCAAGCAGTCCGACAGAAAACTATTTCCTTTCTCCCCAAAAGCAGAGATTCCCTTCTCTCCTTAAAATTGGAGGGATAATGTTCAGTAAAG
>JAVCKT010013588.1:0-11615 GCA_032273925.1 Rhynchotus rufescens
TCTGGGGCACAACAATTAAATATAGTATGGTCTTTAAGAAATTGTTGTCTTTGTCCGCAAACTAACATCAAAGACATTCACTTAATACACATGATTAATAATAAAATAAGCAAGTGTGTGTTTATTACCTTGTATTGCTGAGAATTTGTGTTGCCAGACAAAGTTATAATGTAGGTTATTTGAATGCCAAAGCAATTGTAATAAGTAAAATTGTGATTTTTATATGAATACATACAAGTATAAACAAAACAAGACTTGCATTTTTAACACTTGTGACTGAAAACTAAATTATTATAGGTCAAAATGATGGAGCTGAAGGTGAAAAAAATGTCAGAAGAACTGAATTGTCAAAGACAAAATGCTGAAAGTACTCGTTGCTCTTTAGAACAGAAAATAAAAACAAAGGAAAAGGAATACCAAGAGGTAAGGCAAGAACAACTTGGGATTTTTGTGTGGTGGTGGTTGTTGTTTTTGTTTCTTTGTTTGGGATTTGACTAGGAGTTTGCCCTACTGTTTTATTGATTGTTTGAACTGTCCATACAAACTTGAAAATCAGAATATGGGACTTATCTTACTTCAGACACTGTAGATGTTAACTAAAGCTAGTTACTTGGAATGCTTCTCTAGTCTGGAGAGATGTGCTCTTCTGAAAGGCAGGTCTTCATTTTGGAGCTGCATGTGTGCTAATAGTGGAAAGGGCCTCCACTATTATCCTAGAAGCAGATAGCTAATTTTTGAACATATGAAACGAGATGAAGTGTTTTTGTTTTTGACATGTTTCTATGGCATCTTCTAAGATCTGCATTCATGTACAAATTTTGAATGTGCTTTAAATATTCTTTTTTTTTAAATGAAAATTTCATGAATGCCCTTTTAATGACTCTTATTGCTCAGTCCCATGCTGCGTTATTAGTTTAAGAAATGTTTTGTTTATTTGTTTTCTTAAAAGAAAAAAAAACTTATGATTGGAAATTATGGTAAGGAACAGCAAAGAGGAGATGGTCATTTTTTTCGGTATAATTCATACATGGAAGCATATCCTTCAGCTGGAAAACGTTAATTTCATTACTTACTGGCTTTATATGTTTTTCCCTTTCTGTGAATGTTGCTGTGATGGAGCTTTTAAGCAGATGACATAAACTGGGTTAGAACCATTCTTACCCTCATCAAATTTGCACTGTGCATCACTGTTGTTTTAAACTTAATTATAGAGGAGAGGTTTCTCTGGACCGTCAGTATTAGCTACTGAATATGATTTGTTGTAGCTACGGTAACCAAAATAAATAATTATTATGGTTATATGTTTATTTCTGTTCTAACATACCATCATTTTTTAGGAACTATCCTGTCAACAACGTTCCTTACAAACACTGGATCAGCAGTGCAACCAGATAAAAAACAAACTGACCCAGGAGCTCCAGCAAGCCAAAAATGAGTTCAGAGCCCTGCAGGCAGAATTTGACAAAGTAAGCTTTTTGTATTAAAATCCTTATTTGAGACTTAATGGTGTGATCAACACTGTCTTAATTATGAATTTCTTTATGTAAAATCAATGAGGGAACTTACATTAATGTTTTGTACAGTTTGTATTACTGCATTTTTGTACCATTTTTTCACTGAATTATTCTGTATTTAAATGTGAATTACAGGATGTAAAATGTTGGGACTGGTCCGTTTCCCAGAGGGAAGGAAATATGCAACATGCAGAGCAGTGTAGCTAAAATGTGTTGGGGAATTAAGGAGTAACTATGGTTGGTTGCAGGAGATACTTCATACAGAACACCTGGAGAGGCTGGGAGCCAGGGGAGAAGGTCACGTAGTAAGGAGCAGTCTGTAATTTGAGGTAGGCGACTGCTAGGAAGGTAGAAAGTGTCTTTCACAGACAGCTCTTGAAGATGATACTTCAAGGAGCAGAGGAGCTGACTCTGCTAGCAGAGTTGATGGCAGCAGTAAGCTACTCCACCAAACAGCTGCCTATGGGAAGTACAATCCTTAAGACTTCTCTTAGCTCCTCTGTAGCAACACTACCACTCCCATGCCTCTGCAGAGAGCTGGTAAATGAGCTAAAGCAGAAATATGTATTTATATATGCACACAATATTATATGTGCACAGGCATGAGAATTTTCCATCAGTGCTGCCTGAACTGGCTTTCCCCAAACTCAGAAGAGCATCAGGGATTGTGTACTGGATACATGTGCATGAGGGAGGTCTTCTGCTGTCTTGGCAGCAGCTGCCCGTTAGATCAGATTAGTTGCATCCACCATGTTTGGGAAGAGGTTGGAAAGCAGCATGAGCCTAAAGAGAAGATGACAGGAAAAGAAGAGGAAGATGATCAAGCCTCAAAAAAACTTGTTCTGTTAAGAAGCAGCATAGCTAATTGAATTCATAAACAGGTCAACGATGTTTTGAACGCTGTATTAAGAAGTGCATTAGCAGGGGAACGTTATTATGAAAGTACTAAATTGTGTAGCTTGATGAAAGAAGAAAAGTAAACAGGTGGTGGAAGACCCTGAAAGCCAGCTGCATAATTAGCCACATCAGAGTGCTCTTTAACCATTGTTCCAATTAAAGCATTGTTTCTCTACACAACACATTTTATTGAGAAATTGCTTTCTATTCTAATGATTAGGAACACTGAGTCTGTGCTGAAAATAGAATTTCTAAAACTGGCAACAGCTTTCTTCTAGACTTGTTTTATTTCCACAGTTTAACTGGATGAATACATTCAATCAAATGTTTGCAGTGAAGGTTTCTTTATATGCATGTTCTTTTGCCCATGCTCACATGCAGAAATTGATGTTATGTAGACAACAAGTATTGTTGTTTTCACTACAAGGAGACTGATCTATTATCTAATGACATCAAACGAGAGAGGGAGAGAGAGATATGCACATAATTCAGTTTGCTGATGGGATTTCCTTCCTTTATAATCTGCAGCATTGTATGACAGAGCTGAAAAAGTAAGTTACTGGAGGGACAGTTACAGTTAAGATCTTTACTTTTAGATTCACATATCTTAACAAAAAAAAAACCCTTATATATAATCTACAGATATCATTGTGGTGATGTAGCTAAAAGTTAGATGCAATAGTCCAAAATTTCAGACCATTACTCTAAAGAGATATGTAGTGTTAGAAATGCTGCTTTTCTGTTCAAAGATAGAAGAAAGCATAAGCGATAATAAGCTATTTTCTAAATGGCAGTAAAGCAATTTTATGTTTATGATGGGATAAAATTATTTGGTTTTCTTATATTTTGTAATAGCATGATGGAATTCATAAAGAGGAGTTTAAGAAACAGTTATACCACTGCAAATAAAATGTGAATTTTCAATATTCTTGCAGGTAACATCAGTGAAACAATGCTTGGAACGTGATATCAGTGATCTCACTCAGAGGCTGTGCAGAGCAGAGCAGGCTTTATTAGCAACCCAGGCTAAGGATACTGATTTGACAAGAAATTTTGAGGTAAACAATTTAGAGTTCTAACTGATAAAATTAATAACCTGCACTGGCAAATCTGTAAATACTGATATCCTATACTTAAATAATCTATCTTCCCCATAAGTTGTTTTTAACTCTTTTAGGGACTATCTTAATAATATATTGTAGTTGTTAGATGAAATAAGGCTTTCACCAACTTCTTGTAGGCTAGCACAATTTGTAGAATTGGCCACAGGATTAGGATTCATCGCAGTAATGCTGCTGACACAGTTAATTTAGATTTTTGTTTCAAGATTTGAACCATTAGTCCTAAAATAAAAACATTTAAGTACTATCTGCTTGTAAAAGGAAATTTTAGGACCATTGACTGCTTTTTCAGTGCACGCTGCCAAACCCGAAGATTTTATTTAGACGCTTACCATATCCAGGTTTTGACAACTTCACGTTCTTTTTAGAAGAAATACAGTCCAATAAATATGTACCATAATAAAATCTTACCACAAAATGGAGAAAAATCAGAGGTCTTTTGGTGCTGATATATTACCTAACATTCACTCATGGATAAATCTTTTCTACTTTGTATCCTTGGTCTTCTCAGTTACATTTGTTTTGCTTTGGTAGCAACAGATCAGCCACATGGGAAATCATTACAGATGCATCACTAAAAAAACTTCTCTCTGTGAACCTTTTTTCCTTTATTTAGAAGTAGAGGTAGAAAAAAATAGTCTTTCTCAGGTATGGAAGCTGTTATGTTTTTTTTTAATATTTTTTTCTTACAATACTCTTTATATATGGTATAATTGCCAAAATTATCGTCAAAATTTCATGAATAAATTGAAACCAACATAGTGGGTTCTGAATAGGTCACACGTGTATGTTACCCAGCCACAACAATTTTGTTTCAGAGCAAGAAGACCTTGATACAGCTTTTATATACTGTAGCATACAAAACTTCAGTCTCAGTAGCTAAGTTTTTACTGGTAAAATCCAATGCTGGGGCTATTTTCAGGTATTTTAACGTGATTGTTTGTATCATTAGACTGTTAGAATAGTGCTGAGCTTTGGCCTAGCTGACTAGCGCTCTTTCAAACCATTCCTGGGCATGGTTTGGGAGCTGGCGTGAGTCTGGGACCATTCCCAGAAAGCAGCTTGGTTAAAGCCACCTGTTTTGAAAGGTAGAAGATTTTAATGGTACAAATATGGGCTGTTCTTTGTCATTTGGCCTCAGTGCCAGTAATGGTCCTTGGCACATTTAATGTACTAAATAAATGTAACCAAAGCCTTCCAATCATGAGGCTAATCCAGTTAATTTTTGTTTTTATAAATGTATGCAAAGGAGGAAAGCCCTATTTATTAGCAATTTATGTATACTACAGTGTTTTAGCTAATAAATTCTACATTGTCTTATGTGAATTGCCAGGTGTAATCTCTCCAGCTTCTGCATATTGGCAATGTCATCTTTCCTATTTTCAGGTAAAAAGAGCAAGTTATCATCAAAAAGTGTGGGCTCAGGCCTTTCTGGCAATGAAATTAGAGTGAGATTTGATGACTAGAGTTTACTGAGATCTCCCTGTCAGGGAGTGTCTGATGAGCTGAGATACCCTTTTTGCTGCAAATAGCTGGAAGTGCTTTATTTTCTTTGGTTTATCTGTCAAAATTGTTGCCATCTTACTAAGCTGTAATTATGGCCAGGTTTTTTCTCCTTCATATTTGTTTGTCTTGGCCGCAGAGTTGGACAGCTGGTGACGGTGCTGTTGTGTTAGAACACGAGTAATAAATTTATAAAGAGGATGAAGCTGGGGGAAACTGTAATATTTGAAGAGATTGCTGCCATTGCAGTTTTCACACATGATAAAGTGTAGTGGATGTCAGCAGAGTTTAGACCCTGGCTTGCCTTCTCCACTGTTATAAATGTATATGTTGCAAATAACATGCATTGTGTTGTTTAGAAGACTTGAAGATTTTGTTCACAGTCGGTTTTGCTTATAGTAACAGAAAATGATAGTGACATTGGACATCTTTACCAAAGGAAAATTGTTGTAGTCTAATAATGGTAAAGCTGCTTTGCAGTGGTTAGTTCAGTGTTGCCTTCAACCATGACGCTTATAGTAACATAGGTGTCCTCCAAAAAGTCAGAAAACAGATGTATTTATGAGGCATCCTGAATATGTTTAGTCCCAGGACTTCTAAGATTTCCAGTGGTGACATGTCAGTAGTTCAGCAATTCTGACACCCTTCTACATGGTAATCTGTTTTGAGGGTGCAACCAAGTCCAATACTGCTTGCAGAAAAATGGTTGTTTTGGACCCAAACTGCTCATGAACATGTGGCTCAGATCTGCTCCCAGAACATTTTCTCCTGCATTAACAGTGTATACAGAGGTTCTGGGTTTTGCCTTGATTTGGATTTTTTTTTTCTTTTCCTTTTCCATCAGTTCTTTTTCTTTTCCATCAGTTACAGAATGCCTAAGTTAAGTTAAACATTATACCAAGTAGAATCTCTTAAGTGGATTTAAAGCAAAGAGATTCTACTCATGCTTTGGAAATGTGCAGGTAGCTTGTTATCAGATACTTAGTTTACTAAATTATGGGTTCCTTTTTGCTGAATGTTGCTTGATTATAATCTTTGAATCTTTGCACCTTTCAGCTATTTAATTCCTCAAATTTGATTATTTTCCTGTCTGTAAATCACAGATTTTCTGATTAGCAGGCTTGTTTAGTTCATGTACATGTATTTCATCTACATATGGTGCTTTAAATGTGGGAAGTCCAGCCACTTGGACTTCTTTGAAAATATATTATAATCCAAGGTTACTTTGTTCCTTGAAACTTGCACATTGTGGAGTGAATGGATTTTTGAAACAGTCCGTAGGAGTGACTATGAGTAGAAGAAAAGGTAACTGTTAGTGACAGTGACAATTTTAATCATGTTTTCAGGGTGATTTATTTATGTTGTTGCAAAAACAAGCCTGCCCTGCCAGCAAGCTTTTAATTTTTTTCTCATACAGACCTTTTCTTTTCTTGAACTTGGCTTCTGTGAACTGCTGCCCATCTGCTAGTAGTAAACGGATGAATAATTGACGGCCCGTTTCCAGTTGGGCCGTGCCAGTGCCATGACCATCTGTCGTCCAGCGCAGGAGTTTGCAGAAAAAGGATTAGTTTCCTTAAAAAAAACTTTTATTTAACTTTCTAGATGCAATGTAGTTGCCTTTTTTTTTTTTTTTTTTTTAAACTCTGTTTTTATTTGGAAAAAATATTGTTGACAGTGAAATAACTCTCTGAAAGACTAAGCATTTTTAAATAAGATTTGACCAGTGTTGCCATCAGGATGTTGTTTTGCATTTTGATGCTATTTCAGAGATTCTTTTTCTCTGTGGCTTTAGAGAGTAGCATAAATCCATCAATTCAGACATCCCGGGCTATGTGCTGTCCTGTCTCGATCTGGCTGGGACAGGTTACGCAGATCTGTTTTCCCTGGGACATCCAAGGGACACTTCACCTATCGACTGGTAGGATCTCCTAGGTGGCATGAGCTAGTTAAGTTCAGCTTGTATTCTCAAGCAGTTGTTAGGAATAAAACCCAGTTTCCCAGGCACGTAGTGAGATGTATTGGAATACTTTTCTTTTGATTAAATGAGCTGAATTCTTTGATCTCCTTGGAAATTCATTTGATATATGGTCTTGTTTGGACTTTTTTTTAGGAATTGAAGAAGGAAAAAAACCTTCTTGATTGTCAATTTGAAAAAAAATTGCGAGAAATCCACCAACTTGAAGAAGAGCTAAAAACTATAAAGCAGTCTCTAAAACAGAGCCAGAATTTTGCTGAAGAGATGAAAAGTAAGTTGCATATTTGATTTTACAGAAAGAACTCTTGTTGGATGGACTGGCTTGAAGTGCAGGCTCATATGAGAGTGCCGAACTGAAAAATAACAATGCCTATGAGTACATGGTTTCAGACAGCCGTGAGTGATTTAAAAAAAACGAACAAACAAAAAAACCTCTTCTCCAGTGTAATAATTTGAAGCAGATGCTTTGAAATATAACAAAAATTCAAAATAATAAAAGTAGTAAAATTTCATCTAGAAAGTTGTCAGTAGAATTGCCAAGATTGACAAGAATTGCCAATATCTGTACTGCAGTGTCTCTAAAAGTAAATATTTTGCATTTAGCTACATCATTTATCTGAATGAATCAAGAATTTCATCATGTTTTCTGTTACAGATAAGAATATATTTCAGGAAGCAGAATTAAAATTACTAGAAGAGAAATTTAAAAAGCAGGATAACTCCCTTTCTTTGGAGAAGCTGAAATTAGCTTTAGCTGACATGGAAAAGCAGCAAGCAGCTACTCAAGACTTGCTCGAGGAAAAAGAAAATTATATTAAAGAACAAAAGTGTAAAATAAGCAAAATGGAGGAAGAATCAGGAGCTTTTCAGAGCATCCTTGGATTCAAGGAGAGAGAATGTGAAGAATTAAAAAAAGAGGCCACTGCTTTTTCTCAGTGGAAAAATGAAAGTGATCATCTTATAAATAAACTTAAGTCTGAAAAAGAAGGCATGCTGTCTCATATTAATGATTTGGAGAGTTCTCTCCAAAGTGAACAAATCAAAAATAATGAACACAGTGAGAAACTCAGAATAATGGAAACTGAAAAAGAAAGGAGTACTATAAAGATTAAAGAACTCAGAGACATGTTAGATTGTAAAAGTGTGCAATTAGAAGCAAAGGGAAATGCTTATGATGAACTTCAACAGCGAGCAGAATTTTCTGATAAAAAGTACTTGAAAGAAATAGAAATTATGTCCTGTAAAATATCCCAGCTCACCAGCTACGTTGGTGAACTAGAAGAAAAGTTACAACTGGCAGCAAGCGAAGGACTGCAAAGGGATCAGTGTTACCATGGCCTACTTGGTGAACATGAGAGAACCTGTTGTCTTGTAAAAGCAAAGGGTGTTTCAGAAATGACAGAAGATGGAGAAGTTCTTATACAAAACAATCAGGGTGAAGCTGTTTTTGATGATAAACAACTGCCCATGAGTAACTCCATCACTGAGGAGCACAGGTGTGCAAAGATGTGTCTGGGAATAGAAGAAAACAAGGATCTGACCGTCTTGCAAGATCAAATCTCCTCTCTCAAGATTTCATTGGTGGTTCAAAAGCAGTTGAATTTGGAACAAAAGAAGCAGTATGAAGACTTACTGCAAATTAAGGGTGAAATTGAAAAAAGATTAGTTGATGCAGAAAAGATGCATGAAAGCTTTGTGACAGAAACTAAACAGCTTATTAGTAATTTGCAGGTGGATATTTCAGCACGTCAGGATTGTATCGAAAAAACATTTGCTACCCTTGAGGAAAAGGAGATGCAACTACAAAGACTGAATGAAAAATTAGAAAGTGGGCAAGCAGAGATTCAGGATTTAAAGATCAATAATAAATTGCTTGAGGATTCATTAAGACAGCTAAAGCTTCTGTCTGAAACATGGAGTTCAGAGAAAAAAGACATGTCTTCAATGATTTGCACATATAACAAAGAAATTGAGAAACTTGCAGAAGAAAATGCAGCCCTTAGGGATTTAAGCAGAACTTTAGAGCAAGAACAAATAACTTTACTTGAAGCAAATAAAAGTATATCTAATAGTTTAAAGGAAAGAGAAGAAATAATTTCTGAAATGTCTAGAAAACAGAGAGAGGAAAGAGAACGTATTGAAGCAAGATCTGAAGAAACCAAAAAGGAGCTTACTGTTCTGCAAGCAAAATACAAATTGATGGAAGAAAAAAATGGGAACATGATGTGCATTTTAAGAGAGCATACAAATAAATTGGAGGAGAAGAAAGCGGAATCAGAACAAGAGGAGCAGGTATTTAGCGAGAATAAAGACATCTTACGTGAACTAATAGCCTCAGAAGAAACAAAAAAGCGTTTAATTCAAGAACTTCAGCAACTTCAGTCGGAATTTTCCCATAGCCAAAATAAATGTTCTGTTGAATTTGACTGTTTAAGAGAGGAAACTTTAACTGTCAGAGCAACACAGAATGAAACACAAGAGCAATACGATGATACCTTGTTTCAAGAGAAGGAGCAATTGGTCATGGGACTAGAAAGTAAAAGTGAGCCTGTAATTAGCGACTGCAGTGATGAAAGAAGACGCGATTCCAAACAGCCGAGGAAGCCCGTGGAGGAAAAGGACAGTCAGATAAAACTTGAGCTTTTTGAAATGGATTTTGAGGATCGAGAGCCCTCCGTCGAAAACTACAGGCTACAAATGATGCAGTTGGAGACTGCTTTAAAAATAATGGAGGAAGAATATGAGAAATGTAAGAGGGAAAAGGAGAAAATACAACAGGAACTCTTGTCTGTTAAAGAAGGTAAAACTTTAGGTTCTCAGCTTACAGAGTTAGGTGAAGGTGGCCGCTCATTGGAGTATAATTATGGTACTGTTACCCAGAATTGTGATAGAAGAGGAATGAGTGAAAGTTACTCATTGCTCTTCCCTGAATTGACCTCAGGAGAAAATTATCATGACCAGCTGGCATCATCTTTGCAGGTAACCATAAGCAAGCTGAATGAACTAGAGAAAATGTGTGAAAGACTACAGACTGAAAACCTAGTATTGACTTCTGCCTTTACTGACTCAAAAGCTAACAGCATCACAGTTATTAATAAAATGGCTCAAGAGGAAGAGAAAATAATGAATGCAGATAAAAATTTAAAAGATGAGAAAGCTGTATTTCCTGATGAACTTATGGATCAGAGTGATAATAGTGATAGGGGAATCTATTTTAATGTTAGGCAAGTACCCTTCAAGTTTGAAGAATGCGGTGCTGGACACAGTTCTGAATATGAAGACCTAAAGTTATCCAGCAAAGAAGTTAAAATGCACTTTGCTGAAATAAAAGAGAAGTTTTTCTCTTTACAAAATGAGCATAAAGTGCTATATGAACAGCACTGCACTA
The DNA here is from genome assembly GCA_032273925.1 of Rhynchotus rufescens. Taxonomy (NCBI): domain Eukaryota; kingdom Metazoa; phylum Chordata; class Aves; order Tinamiformes; family Tinamidae; genus Rhynchotus; species Rhynchotus rufescens. The sequence goes on from JAVCKT010013588.1 coordinate 10,399, forward strand.
TGAGCTCAAAAATATCTGAGCTGCAGTCTTGTATTGAAACACTGAAGGCAGAAAATTCTTCCTTGTCAACAAGTCTGAGTGATGCTAATATGGATTCGATGAGAGTGCTGCTCTCTTCCAGCCAGAAGGATGGACAGTTGGATTTAGTTGAAACTAAGGCTACTATTTCTTTTTCTGATCTTTCTGCAAGCCCCTCTTTTATAAAAATAAGTCAGGCTGATAGTTCTTTTAACAGCAGTACATACAGATGGCCAGAGGAAAATAATCAGCTGAACAGTTCAAATGAAATAATTCCAGAAGGTGCAGAAAAGGTTTTAGCGGAAAATCCTCGTAATGATCCCACACTGGACTCTACAAAAGAAGAAAATACTGTTACCCCTGGAAAATCTAATCTCGAGAGTAGGGTTGAAGAACTTCAAACACTGTGTCAGACATATGAGAAGTCCATAAAGGTGCTTGAAGACCAATTTCACCTTCAGGAAGATAGAAAGAAGGATGAAATACAAGAGCTGAAGCAAATTATACTCTCTGAAAGAAAGGAAATAGATTATCTCAAACAGCAAAATATATCTGACAATGAAGAATGGCAGCAGAAACTGCTTAATCTGAGTATGGAAATGGAGTGCAAACTGGCAGCTGAGAGGAAGCAAAGTGAAAATCTGTCTTTGGAGCTGGAAGCAGCAAGATTCCAACTACAAGTCCTTGATTTGAGCTCTCGTTCTCTGCTGTACACGGATACTGAAGTGGTAGGTAATTGCTCCCATGGCAAATCAGTTTTATGCAAAACATTTGCTCTGTGGTAAAGCCAAAAATGGATATCCATGAAGCTTTGTTAAAACTGTCCCACATAAGCAATGCAGTTCTTTAGAGAAAGGAAAAATAATTCTTCATTTTTGTCCTATGCATCATAGCACTAGAAATAGCAAATGATGGGGGCTGGGGTGAGGGGGAAGATGTGACCTACCAGAGATGTACAGTGTTCTGTGTTCTCTTCTGCTTGCAAGAATTCTAGTCCTGGCCACCTGGTCTTCTACAAGTGGCTTCCAGTGTGATGTCAACAGAGACTCAGAAATGATAATTTAACTTGGCCCTCAGTCATAGCTACTGAAGCTCTCTTTTTTGGCTGACTGTGCAACACTGAAACTGCTCCTTGGAGAGAAGAAAATCCTTTCTGTCTAAGGTTGCTCAGAATTCACTGACAGTATCCCCACCGAGGC
>JAVCKT010013589.1:0-13038 GCA_032273925.1 Rhynchotus rufescens
TCCCACATTCTTTTTCTGGTTCAGTAAGAGACCAAGATGAATTCAGTAATTAAAATTTACATGATTCTTTCTCTGACTCGTCTCACATTTCATAGCATAGCAGTCAGGTACAACATTTTCTGCGAGTATAGCTTCTTTACTATTGCTCTTGCATATCTGCTTTCCTATGGATGTCTTCTCCTTCTCATAGGCAAATGGCCTTTCTGAAAATTTTCTGAAATTTTCTGAAAATTTCTGAAAATGGCCTTTCTGAAAATTGAAAATAAAGAAGTTCCTTCTTTACAAAGTAAGTTGCTGATGTAAGTTCCTACTTTCTTCCTAGGTTTTTCTAATTAGAAAGTTTCTAGTCTATAAGAACAATGGTTTTTTTCCATCTCCAAAATATCTCCATTGGTAAATCCAGAAGTTCATCACATCTCGGTGTGAATAATACTTTAAACTGTATCATGATTGCTTAAAAATGCTACTGACCTCTGTGGTGAAGCTCAGCATTTCTCAAATGTAATAGGAAAAAAATCAAAAAATCAGATTGCTCATTATTTCTTTAATGCAGTTATTCTAAAATATTGTATAAGAGAAATAAACAAGTATTTGATAAATTCAAAGGACTATTCATATTTTTATATGTGCAAAACAAATCACTGTAAAGTTAATTTTGATTTTCTTCATGTTATTGTGTGTGGTAAATTTAGTCTGAAGTCAACACCTGAGTATCAATAGAGATTGTGAGCATATAAATTAAGTAGAGGATATAAAGGCAGTAACAATGTCTCCTTCTTCAATAATTATCTGATAAAAGATCGTTGGTGAAAAATACAGGCTACACTGTCCTAAATTTCAACATTAGGATGTTTCAATGCTATTTTATATGCCAGAATCTTCACTAAGGTTTCTTAGTTTTAAATATTTTTAGAACTGTTCCTGGTATTTTCCTAGTAAGATCGTATATATATCATACCTCACAAGCTTCCCCCTGTTCTCTGCTCTCCTAGATGGCAGAATTTTTAAGGACACTGGCTTATGAAACACAACTGGCATCTACATCCAATGTAAGAAATAATACTCCTGAGTGAGATTTCTTTGGCGGTCATAAGGAATAGCAATATTTCGACTCATTGACTTCTTCAGGAAAACTACATCATTCCCTCCATAAAACACAGTGACATATAGAGCTCATCCTATGAGCACAGGCACACACACACCAGTAAGTGAAACATATCATTATTAGTGAGTTCAACCTTCCCAAAAACTAGCAAATATACCCCTGGAAGTGTGGGGATGCTGCCAGCACCCTGCCAGTGTGCTGCTCCTCCATCCCCACGAGCCCCCTGGACCCTGATCAAGATGCTCCCATAGGATGGACCATAGATGGACCATATACCCTGTGCTGATGCATCCAGCATGCAGGGTCTTCGTTGAGCCTCCCTTCTCCCTGCAGGCAACTGCACATATAGGCACACACGTGGAATTAAGCTCCAGTCCCTGAGAAAAGCACCCTCTGAGGGTTAAGGGCGATTTTGGGGTGGCAGATGAGCAAATTTCTGCTCTCGGTGCCAGCGAAGCAAACTCCAAGCGCAGCAGCCGGGCAGCATGTTTAGCCTAGCACAAAGCAGAGCCTTCCCTGCATGGAGCAGCTCGCCTGTGGACGCAGGCACGTACCGCTGGGGACGGATTTGGCCTGGGGTCTGCAGGATTTGTCCTTATTCTCCCTCTAGAACAGCTCTCTCTGCAATTCCAAAAACGTAGTTCGGTAGCTCAGCACAGCTTGGCTGATGACGAGAGGGCTCAGAGCAACTTTGGAAGCACAAACTGGCACAGGGAGAGTCTTCTTGGCTTCCGAAGGACAGCACACACTTTCAGAGCCAGAATGTGTAAAGACTTTTGTTCACAAACAGAAATCCCTTGTGCTGACAGACACTGAACAAGGCTGACGCTCTCCTGAATGCAATATGAAAGTTGCCTTGTATTGGGGTTAGTCGAGCTGAAAGTTTACAGCAAACAATTGACTCAGAAACTTAGCAGCAGGAGGATGGTCCCCCAATATTATAAATATACATACATATCTAAAACCGTAACTGTGAGAACTCCATGGTTTTAATGACTTTGTTCCCTCTTTGAGTTCATCTGTTAAATGTTGCATGAGAACGTACACCCATTCAAGGGTGTTTTTTGCAAATATTTGTTGATCAGAGTACGATACTCCAATCCTCATAGTGGCTCTATGTAATGTGGAAATTATTACCCACACCTTAGAGAGGGCAAGCTGAGTTGTGACATGGGCAGCTCCTCAGTCTCAAGTCACAGAGGGACACTACAACCAAACCACTCATGCTGTGCCTCCCATCCAGCATCACAATATCAGAGCATCCATTTTTCTGCCAAAATTATTGTATTCCTAATACTAAGCCTTATAAAAGGGTTCCATGCTATCAGACAAGAAAGTGAAGTAGCCATGTGGCTGCTCTCTCTAAATCCATCACACTTCCCTGAAAAGGCATGAATTATCCCCTGGACATGCTGCTGCTTCCATGAGCTATACAGGCAGCATGACTGAGCCAAGCATCTCGCTCAGATGCCTCCAAGTTGCTGTGTGGGCAGAGGTTGAATCCAGGTTGTGCTGAATTTTCTGTTTCTGATTGAAAGTCCTGCGTTTTATAAGCTACTTTTCTTCTGATTCCTTCTCAAACTACTTTCAGATCATTTTCAAAATAACAAATGACTCAAATGCCACTTTTCTCTGTGAACTTTCATATGTTCCAGCTTTTCCAGAGAAAGTATTCTCAGAAAAGGTCACAAATACAGGCAAAATAAAATCCCCAGATTATTTCCAGGCATAAGCCCCAGTGGGGCTCAGTGCTTCACCAGTGCTGTTTATTTCACTGCAAAAGTATCATTCCTATGCCTCACTTTTATTAATCACCTTGAATGCAATTATTACCAGGTATGTTCATTTATGTGGTATAACTAATTCTCGGAACTGCAGAGGTGTGAGCGAGGCCTAAAATTAATAGGCAAAAAGCTGTCATATTTTTTAAATAGTAATTAGTCTTTGTGTTTTGTTGTTCTTAATTTTCTGGGTGCTGAGCCCTACAGCTCTCACATTCAAGGTCTTTTTGCAGTGAGAGAAAACCTTTAATTGCCTAAAAGGTGAGTGTCCTTCTGCATGTTGCTCAGCAGAAAGGGGCTCTTCACCCTTCCCCTCCTGCCTCATGGAGCCACAATGTGTGGGAAGTCCCAGGATCAGCGGACAGAGCAGTTCACTTTTACCTGCCCTTTCCTCAGCTCATGCAAAGCAGCAGGGTCTCCTTCCACTTGCAGGAGAAGCTCCAAAGCATGAGTTTATCTCCCTTTTCTACATACTCTTCTTTTTCTCTCCTTCATTATTTTACTCACTCATTAATTCAGCCTGCATGAGAGAGTCTACAAAAAAACATTTAAGTGCAAGTAGGAAAGGCCCTTCCACTGAATATACGTTTAAGACTCACAGACGCAAGTATTTTCCAGCAGCACTGAAAGGATTAATTGAAACACTGAGCCAGAGCAGTAATTATTTTACCAAGCAGTGAAATGCTATTCAGCCCTTCCTTCTTACCTGCTACTGATGCAATCAAGACCAAGTGGAGCCAGGATATAAAATTACTGCTGCTGTTCACCAGTACTGCGCATTTTAAAAGCAATTAAGGGGGAAAGATGCCCGTGACTACCGTGTAAGAAAGAAGGTTTTCATTAAACAAATGGGTATAATGCTCACTGTAAAGTCCTTCAGCTTCCCAGCAAAATAAAACATAGAGACTAGACTTATTTCTGAATTTCCAGAATGACTCTATTCACTTAAGTGGAGTAGTTCCAGATTTACTCTCCGATAGAGCAGAAGATCAGAATCAGCCAGTGCAGTGAAATAGGCCTTACTTTGCTTTGCTTTGCTCTAGGAGTGTTTTTTTCTCTTCCTACTTGCAGTTTAAATATAAGGAAAACAATACAATCTTCCAAAGAGGAAGTTATACTGAGCAGGAGAGGAAGAAGAGAAAATATTCTAGTCTATGTATCTGTCATTGTCATAGGACCAAACACAGCTTGGTTCAATTTAACTCTTTCGTGACACTTTTTGTTTGATTCTCCTAGTAGGAAAGCTCCCCCGGCCACTGGAAATTATCTCTAAAGTGAGCAAACAGAACTGGAATGCTGATGCTCAAGCACGGAGCAGACAGCAACTGTCTTCTTCCTGGAGGAAGGAAAGAAACGGGAACAGGTGGGTGATTTGCCTTCTTGGTCCTGCACAAATCATCCATCACTCCTATGCTAACAGTGGTTGCCGTAGTTAAGGGCCCCACATTCTGGTCCTTATGGAATTGGCTCATCAAATCCATGGGAGCAAGAGCCATTCCTCTCACCTGAGTCTGCACCCTCTGCTCTACAATCCACCTCCAGGTATTCTTTTTTAACTAGCTTAAAGCTTAACAAAAACTGACCACCTTTGCTGAAATTTTCCATGTTTGATTTCTGACAAAAAGTGAGTTGTTTTATTTATTTTTTTTTAAGCAGAGGAAATTTCCATTGGCTCCTTGTGGGCTGAAATGAGGTGCCAAAACAAAGAAACATTTCCTCCCCATTTGAGAGGGTTTCTGATCACATCTAATTATAGAGGGCAATACCAACCATTTGACATAAGGAAGTGGCACACTGACCTCACAAAGCCCTCACCTTTCTACTCAACAAGCATTAGGGCACCATACCTGGACTTCAAAAATGGAGGCTTGAAAACCATAGAATGCAGCACAGTGTTTCTTCATTCATTCAGTTCAAAATCACTGAAGTCTACAGGAATATCTGTTGATTTTACAGCAGCTCAGCTGGACCTGAGTATCAACAATGTCAAGAGGTGATGTAGACCTGTTGTCTGTGCATGTTCTCTATGCGGTTAGTTGGAAACTTCATAGCTCAAAGAGGCTGTGAGCTCTATGTATATCCCTCTGCCTTATATTTACCTCCTTTCCCAGCAGCAACCTCTTTTCCCAAAAGTTCCATGGCTCTAGCCTGACTTGCCAAAAATGACCCTCTGTCTCCAAATGGAAGAAATGTCCAGCATTTCCTACATTTCCCAAACAGCACAGAACTAATTAGTCCCTTTTCTGAAGAACCAAGCCATAGGGTAAGAAAGTCTTCATAGAAGGTGTGAATAGAAGGGGAATATTCCATTACTAAAGGGATCTTGAAAATTATGTCTCTTAGCATTGAATAAAAATGAAGCCAAAGAAATCTTCTAAATCTAATATGGAAAACATTCTCAAATGCATCTGTCAATAACTTTGCTTTGCAAAACATAAGACAGACTATCCTTTCCCCCTATTCCTCTCTCTCTTTCTTGCACTCTTTCTTTCTTAATTTTCTTCTTTCTTTGCCTGTTCTTTTTCTTTTTGTCCATCACAAACTCATCTCTAAACGGCACCACTTTTTTAATGCTTCCCACCCACACGCTCACCACAGCAATATTTGACTTGCTGGTACAGAGTAACGTTGTTCAGCCTCAAGAGTTGCTCTCTACATTAGCCTGGAACACGTTTGGGAAGTGTGTTATGGCCCAGCCTTGGCTGCCACACTGGGATTGAACTAGGTGTCTCCAGAGCTAAAAGCCCAGGTTGTTGCAAGCTGAGGTTCAGAGCCAGGCTGTGTAGCTGGGAGCTGTAACAACTCGTAGCCTCTGTGGATTAGCACAGAGGGGGACTTGTGAGTGGTCCGTGTGATATCTGTTCTGGAGGTAAACAGAGGATTTTAGTCTCCTGGGCTGTCAAACGAGTTCCTTTGGCAAGCTCTAAATTCACTTAAAGTCATGTAATTTGAACATGCTGTGGGGTCCAAGTCTACTTCACTCTTGATACTACATCAATAGGTCCATTAAGATTTAGCCAAGTTTTATGCAGTTTGTTCATAAACAGTCACTGCAGCATCTCCTCCAGAGAGATAAGCACTCTGCTGCCAGAACACAATAGGGGCTGCTTGTATGCTATGAATCTATGACGTTATAAGCAATGGGGGAGAAACATGCAAAAAAAATCTATGCTCTGATACTTTCGAAACTTCAACAATTTCAGCATCTTGTGTATATATTCCCAGATAAAGACTCCGTATGCAGACCCTGTGAGTGGTATATAAGTTAAAGACTCTGTCAGCACTTGTATCATAAACGCAGTCTTGTAGGGCTTTTATAAGTCAGAGATAAAATTTTGCCATAGGATGGAGCTTTGCACATAACTGCTTAGTTAGGAGAGAAGCACTTTCTTCTTTTTAAGGTCAGGAAATTTAAAAATCACATGGATACCTCTAAGTGCCAGAACACTGCAGATGAATTTTGTTTTTATCTTGTTGAATACAAAATTCCATGGGAGGCAAATCGCCTCACTGTGTTTTTTTTATTAGGGTGTTCTTTTTTGGATGGTTGTTTGGTTGTTGTTTTTTGTTTCTTTGTTTGTTTTAGTAAAGCCACAGCTTTACTAAAGCCATGAAGCAAAACTGTAGCAATTTAAAATACCAGTTGCTCAGCAAAACGCACAATTGTTCTCACAGTTCTTCTCTGAGTCTGCCCCAGATATGCCTTTCTGAGCATACTAATGAGAGGTTAATATTCTGATTATGAGGTTCAAAGAGGGTCATTTTGCAAAACTGTTTTTGTACTTCATCAAAAAAGAAGACCAGACACCCTCACACAATAATTTCTGCAACAAATCCTTATTTTTGGTTTCAACCATAGCAACTGCTTCAAATACAACATGGACACTTCACGGCTGCAGGATTCCCGTGTGGCACCTCTAGGAAGGAACCCAGATTGCTGCCCCATGGAGGAAAGCTCAGCTAAGGACAGAGACCTCAGGAAGTCAAGTAGTCTACTGATGGTGACCAAAGCCTAGAACCAAGCAAATGCATGGCTGCACATGAACAACATTTTGTTTTTATTTTCACAAGTCCTAAAGGAAAGCATGGGTAAGATGCCTTTGCTGAAAAATTGCTCAGAAAAAAACTCACTGTAGCTCTTCCTGCTGCCTCAGTGGGACATAATGAGATCCTCAGACCAGGAGAAGGTGTAGGCAGGTAGGCCCTGTCTGGTGAGAGCACTTAGGTGCTCAAGGTGGCCAAACCACAGAGAGCCACATCTACAAGATTTGAGCAAAGACCTGGCATTTTTAGCCCTGATCTCTTCAGAGCAAAGACAGTAAAATCAAGATTTCCTCGCAGCAGTGTTCGCTTTCTCCAGAGAGGATTGGCCAGGTTGTGCTATCTGCCCACACTGGTAATGTTTGCCTTATCATTTTTGTGGCTTACATCATCTATATGGCATGTAACAAGTTTGCACTAATGGGTTAACCCTCTCTCTTTTGTGCTCATATTATCCTTTTAAGGGCTGTGTTTGCAATAGGCTGAGCGCAGAGTTGTTAGGAAATTAATACATCCCCACCCTAAAGGCCCACGAAAGGGTCCTGCTGTTTTACCCACTGTTTTGCAAGGAGAAAAATTGAAAGGGAGCCAGGCTTGAGCCCCTCTTCAAGCTGGTTTCAGCCTCTCTTGTATGTCTTCTCAAAGATTCACTTCAGGCCACGTCTCACTTTTTCAGTCTGTCCTTATTCTCCTCAGTGTTTGCAGCTTCGTAAGTCTCTTGTTATTAAGATTTTCTCTGTGCTACACAAACTTCTCAGACCAATCTTTGGTTTCTCTCCCATCATTTATATTTTGACTGATCCTGGAGCCAAAGTGTGGTATATTGACAGATGGCATATAGCCCTAAATCTAGATGATGAGTTTAGACTAGGTTCCCCTCATGTCAAGACATCATTCACCAGGCACTGTATGTACCAAAAGCAGAATAGCCCACTGCCCAAAAAACTTTCCATGGAAGCATCATGCAAGGGGCAACAGGTAAATAGGAAAGGACCACCTAATCAAATGCAAATATCTTCATTTTGGGGGGCAACAGCCAAGCTGGATGTGTCCACCTAGCTTAATGGTAGCCCTGTGCACCGCGAGCTGTATGAGCTGAGCGCTGCCAGTAAAGGAGACAGCATCCATCAACAAAAGAAGCAACCATCCCAGCACCTGAGCTGCTGGGTGCAAGTTTTGAGGAAGGGGTGCTGATGAATGCCTCTGCTGCTCTTCAGTGCAGGCCCCTTGGTGTTGCTTTAATGTTTTTTTGTATGCCTGGTGCTTTGCCCATTGCCTAAGCTTCCTCCTCTTCAATGCAGGGCTCTCAGGTTTTCAACCTTCCATAAGGAAAGGACTATTCGTCTCACATGGAGTAAGATTTTGGGGAAAGTGAATGAACAGAAGAGAGCACTTAGAGCTGAGACGCTGAAAGGCTCCTTACACAAAACACAAAAGAGCTTTTCTTCTCATCAGTGTTTTCAGGAGACAAAAGAAAACACATTTTCTGAAGTGTTCCTTGGAGATATTTTGTTTTGAAGTGGTTAAAGAATTTAGAACGTGAGATAAGGGGGAGACACTGGCATAGAACGAGGATAACAGCTTGTTCCTCTGAGGGCTGGGATTAAATTGCAGGGAATGCTGGCACGCAGCCCAAACTCAGCTTCTCCGGCCCCAACACTTGCTTAAAAAGGTAGAACTTGAAACATGTGCTTTGCACTCTCTTCTTATCATCGCCCTGCCGGCTTTAACCATTGTTCATGTGCTCTGGCATTCACCAAGCCTGCATCTAGGTTCTGCTAAAGACAGTGTTGATAAGCTCGATGATGAATGTGGAAAACTCCTCCCTGAGAGCATTTGACTGGCTGTGTCTGCAGTCACTGGAAAAAGACTCCCCTGTTGCTCCTTTGCTCCTTCTACCCTGGCACTAAAAGCAGCCACATTTTGCAGAAAGCTGCACACTGAGAAGCTGAGATGCTCTGTTTGCAGCTGACTCAATATCAGATTTATGGTGCTCATTGGGGGATTATATTAGCCTTTGTTTCGGCATGACAGCATGCAGGATTGTACTCCCTTTTCCCCCTTACCTGTTGTTGCCCTTTTTTTTCTCTTTAGCAGCGAGAACTTGCTAGCTGACATTTGCAGCCTAATATCCTTTGAGCCAGAAGCTCAGTGCAAATCACGAAGTCCTCCCACCTCTGTTTGCAGACATTGCTGACGAATAGTGAATGTTTCACCTGTCTAACCTTAAACACACGTGTTCTCACAACAGATGGGCAAGTGGGGTTTTTCACGTAGTCTGAGTCAGTCTGGAGTAACAGATTAGCCAGGTCTCTGAATCAGAAGATTTTGTGAGGCCCTTTTTGTGTGCTGACAGTGAGTGTCAAGCCCTGTGTTTTCTTACATCCATTTATCATGGCTTGGTATGTTCGAAAATGTTGTTTTTCTTCATTAACTCTTTCATCTATAAAAGGCCAAAATGTTTATGCTGTCTTTGCTGCTGCATTCTTGGGTCTCCTGGGTTAATTGATTGATGAAGTATAGTTGTTGGTATCTGTAAAAGAGAGGACATCTTGTTTTAACGTACAGATACCACAGTGATAGTCACCAGAGGCCTAGTGTGAACTCCAGGGTCTGACATGAAAAAAAGTAAGAGGTACTATGATGAAAACCTTATTTGCTAAGAAGCAAGTCAGAGTAACACTTTCCCCTTTTAAACCAAGGAAGGAGGAGGGAGGTATGGAAGGGAGACTAGGAAATAGGCAGCAACTTTTCTAAGGCCATACAAGAAGTAGCACAACTGTGAATGAACCCAGGCCTCAGCCATGTGTCTTAGTCACAAGGCCAAGGTCTGCTTCTTGTTTTAGGTGGACATCTTGTTATGTACATGATTTATCTATATGTGGCCCACTCACTCATTCTCGCATCATAAGAAACAACAAAGTCTTGTCCTTGGTCAACGAGAGTACAGGAACTCTGAACTATGAAGCTCTCTGGTTGGGTGCTACACACAGCAGCTTGTAACAGGGTAAGATTTGGGTTGTTCTTTATCTCATTCTTAAAGAATTACTTTGGCATGCCATTTACCTCAACTGTCTCAATTGCAAGTGATTTGATATTCTTAATTCTGCTTTGTGCTATTATAAAGATGTCATGCCAGATCCAGAATATGTAGGTGCAGTTACCTAGGGATGAAAAGGAGCAGTAAAGTCCGCTTCCCAGTCACAGAGACAGAACATAGAGAGGCCAGAGTGGAGAAACAAATAACCCATAAAAAAACAGAAAGGTCAGTTGTAGTGCTTGAACCCTGATCTTCTTATGGTTTGAAAGGAAATGTCTGTGTGTGTATTTTGGGTTGGATTATTTCGATTTGTTTTAGCTTTTTCTTAAGAGAAAATATGGATTTTCCTCTGTGCATTTTAAATAGTTGCATCAAAAAGTTCGGCCTGTGTTTTCAGTGACATGTTGTATACATACAGCTCTATTTAAGTAACAGCTGGGATATATGCACATATGCCATCTATCAAAGTTTGGAAAGGGAAACACATGAGCTGATGCATTTTTGTATACTTGCTGTCATCACAATGAACTAAAAAGAATTAAGACTTGAAAAAAGAAAAAGATCTTGTTGCTTCATCTGACCATGAAAATCTTCTTCCTTTAACCTTATGCCCTGCATAGTTGAGCAACTGTACGGAAAGGTTTAACTGGGTAGTACAGAGATCAAAAGAGCACCATCCATAATAAATTATTTAAGTCTCTTGCACTTCAAAAAACTAGAGTCGGGTTCTGTTTGTATTCTTGTGGGTTGTTGTTGTTTTAACCTGTTAGTATTTGTTTCTTTAGTGTCTTATTTTGATGCAGATCATGCCCCCCACATCCAAGGCCTTTTGAAAACATTAACACGGCAACTGTAAGCTCTGTGGAACTGGCACCCTTCATTTGCCTCCCTTGGAATGGTGGGTTTCTGCTCTGAGGACATTAAAACAAACTAGTGATTTGGGACATGGGAATAAATACCCAGGGAAGGGGATGTGAGTCTATTTGGGTCCTGTATAATGTGTCCAAATGTGGCTTCCCCAGATGATGTGTGACACGGTGGCATGAGGGAGCGCGGAGGCTGGAGCTCGTCACTGCTGGCTGGATGAAATCCTACTTGACGTGGGAAGGTGGTTGGCTTTGAAATATGCTCTTTCAGCAATTTCACCTCTCAACAGAAGCACAAGATCCAGGTATTAGTTACAGCTTTCTTTAGTCCCTCTGAGACAGCAGAGGCAGCTGGATTTTGAACCATTAAATTTAGGTTTAGATACCCTTTGTTCTCCATGCCACATTAGCAAAGTCAGTGAGGCATATGGGGAAGATATGAGAACTGTATTTATCTTTTGTATATCTCATCTACAGATTTATGAGTAGTCTTCCCCAATCCTCAGAATACAGAAGCTAAAATACCAGGAAAGACCCAGAGCTGATATAATCCAGTATCCTGACTCTGACAGTAGCCAGTGGCAAATATTTCAGATAACTGTATTAAATTATGACTGCAGGCAAATTCAAATTCAAAATAATCTTCAGTGTCATAATTCTAATTTTGCACTGAAACAGCTAAAGAACAGCTTCAAACCTGAACCAGGAGGTGCACTACCCTGTCAACTGTTCATGCTATTATGATGTGTAATTTACACCTGGGTATCCTCATTCTTCCTATAAGAATGTGATCCATTTGAGAATACTACTAAGCAACTTCCTGCAGCAGTGAGTCCTTCATCCCTTCATGTATGGCACCAGGACTGTAATTTCCTTATGGGACTACCAGTAGATTCAGGCACCTTCAGATGCAGGAGCTTCACAAAGCTCGTATGTATCTCAGTTTACTTTAAGCATCTCAGCAGCTGGCCTAAGATGATGCCTCCAGATGTCACAGTCATTGACCCTGGAAATGCCAAGCTTCCTCTGTGGCTGAAGATCCTAGTGCCAAGTCTCTGGAGTTGTAGGGGATCAAGATATGTTCTTTCTGATTTCACCTACAGCCTACTCTATCCACAGCCCCTCAGAGTCACAGAATGGTTGAGGTTGGAAGGGACCTCTAGAGATCGTCTAGTTGAACTCCCCTGCTCAAGCAGGGACATCTGGAGCACGTGGTACAGGGTTGCATCCAGTCCTTCCCCATGTCCTCCTCTGGTCCTTGTCTGGGCTTAGTGCAAACACCATGTCTAACCACAAATTGAGAACGGGGACTTTTCAAAATGTGGCTGTGGCAGCTTTTGAGCAGTCTTTACAAATATGCAGCAAACCAGCTAGATGTTGCATTCAGATCTAGTTTTAAAATGCTACAAAGCTCAGCAAGTACTACCAGCTGGGTTTGGGGTTCACAGCCTTCTCACATCCCAAAGCACAACAAGTGCCAGATCATGTCTTTCCCTTTCCAAACTGTTGAATAGAAGGAGATAGGTTTGTCAAATGCTGTTCCCCATTAGCACCACAGCCAATTTGCTCCTCTCACTGAGATTTTCCCACAGAAGACCAATGTTCTTCACAAACTTTAGATGGATTTCTAAGACTATAGTGTCTATGGAAGTATTTTCATTACTCAGAATTAATGTTTTCCACAGGCCTACCTGCAAGTCATTCTCTGAAAAGACACATAGCTTCACGTACTTGCTCCTGTCACAGGCTTGTTTCCAAAAAATCTGCTGGAAATAATGTCATTTCATTTCATTTCATTTCATTTCATTTCATTTCATTTCTGTGAAAGATTCTTCAGCCAAAACTTAACCTAAATTCTATGCACTATTTCTGAAGAGATTCCCCCATCTTCAACATGTTTTTAATCTCTTGGGCAGAAAATGCTATTAAAACCACACAGACTGATTGTGCCATCACCAGTGCTATTCCATCCTTTATCCTATTGTGAAATACTGCCAAAGCAAGAGGGTCAGGTTTTATCATAGCCCCACTTGCAGTGCCTGAATGAGCACTAGACAGGCAGTAGTCCTTTAGTTCATGTTAAATGTTTTCTATGACCACTAATATTAAAGGATAGTAAGAAAAGAAAAAAAGAAAAGAAAAGAAAAGAAAAGGAAAGGAAAGGAAAGGAAAGGAAAGGAAAGGAAAGGAAAGGAAAGGAAAGGA
>JAVCKT010013589.1:13138-56897 GCA_032273925.1 Rhynchotus rufescens
AAGAGAAGAGAAGAGAAGAGAAGAGAAGAGAAGAGAAGAGAAGAGAAGAGAAGAGAAGAGAAGAGAAGAGAAGATCTTACTTCACAGGACTGTGGTGAAATGAATGTTACAACTGGAATATGTAAAAAGACACCATACAGCATGACATTAAGAAAAGATAGAGTAAGTTGTGGGTATAACCCAGCCATAACAACCCAAGCCTGTGCGCCATGGTCCAAGCTGCAAGACATGGCTCCTCACAGCTGTACGATAGTGTCAGACAAGTCCTAAACAGGAGATCAGGGGTACAGGAAAGCTTAGCTTGGTGCTGTGCTCTCTACTGAAATGATACCATGAGCAGGAATTTGTGTTTTGTATTTCTGCTTATTTCTGTAGCTAACATGAGACTAAACACAGGAGAAAGCACTTGGAGGAAGAAGCTGTTTTCTTGCTCTGTTTTCTTCCTCTGATTTGCCGTGTCACCTCTTGTGGGCCTTGACTTCTCTGGAGAGATGGAGGTCTGTGTGATGAAACACTTGGAGATAAGTGAGGTATAAAGCCACCCATTTATGTCTATATATCACCTCTGCTCCATGAACGGATCTCAGCATGCTGTAAGCAGTTGCATACCTATACCCACCCTCCAAAGCATTCTTCCTCATGTTTTTTTATGTTTTAGCAAAACGTCTGGGCAAATAGTGAACGATGATTTCCTTCAATTGTTGCCGCCATCCTCCACCACCCTCAAAATTATTCATTCTAAAGGAAATTTAAAAAAGCTTTTGTTTGAGAATTCCCTCCCTCTAATTGAGTGCATTGTACAGAGATCAAAGCACTGTTTTCAGTAGGTCTTGGTAAGCAGGAGTTTTCTGAACAGACTCCAAGCTTTTGGTATACAGTGGGTCAAAATGACCTTTGCTATTCACCCCCTCCCATATTCATACATTAGTAGCTGTTAATTCACATTAGCTCACATGGGCTGGATCTAGTTTTTAGATCAATTATTCTTATAGACTTACATTTACTAAACGAAAAATGTAGTTTTCAGACAGAATAGAAGAGTAAACAGTGCTTCTAAATTGTACACATTTGAAACTTTGAGTGTTGGTTTAGGAGTGAGATCGAACCTCTCCAAGGCTTTTTGAACAAATTTAAACTCTACCAGATTTAGAAGCAGAGGGAAGACTGAACCCATGGCAAATTGCCATCAGACAGGTCCAAATTTCATGTGGGGTTATTTTGATTTCCTAAGGCAGTACTCACAGAGGTAGGAAGAAGCAAATAAAGCTCATTTCAGACCCCTGAATGCAGTATTCATGTATCAAGAGCATCTATCAGATAAGGAAAATGGACTTTAAGGACCTGAAAAATACATAACCAGGTAGATTTTATATATCACTCCTGGGGAAATCTTATCTCAAACATAAGTGTCTTGATTTGACTGTTCTTTGAAATGCTAAATCATTAAAATGGAAAGGATACTATCATCTTACTATGACTAGATTCAAAGTAGCTAAAGGCTGTGGAAGGAGTGTTTTATCACTAACAGGAAGTCTTGGATTTAGAAGGGCCAATAAGTTATCAGAGAAGAAGGAAAATGGAACGGCTCCAGAAATACCAAACGGAAAAGGGAGAAAAAAAAAAAAAGAAAAAAAAAAAGAAAAATAGGGATGAGGAAGATAATGTGAGAGTTTACTCATAAACAGACACATTTCTTCACTGCCAAAGTAGCTACTCTACTAACGAGGTTTTGAGAGTTTCTTGCCAAATAACTAATACTACAGTGTGTGAAGAAAGCTGAGGCTTTTTAAATGCATACTTCTAAATCTTCAGCCAAAATCAGCTGAATGCTTCCTCATTTAAAACTTGGTAAAATGTTTTATACAAATGGTCCATAATGTGTCCAGTGTTTCTATTACATTGGAATGCAATTTGTATGGCTTAAATCTGGAAAACAGCATCACTTCGAGCATTTGTTTAAACTACCAAATACATCATATTGCCCTCCATTTCTATATGATGTGTGTGTAGGAGTGGGTATTTTATGGAGAAACAGTTGTATGAGACACTATTCCTGTTACAGAAGTTACCCAGTGTCAGACAAATTTTATCCCTAATTTTCAAAGCCTTCAAGAATCCATCTGGAATTTTCTACCTATGATCTTCTGGAATAACAGACCTTTCTTTCTGGAAAGTTTGAAGTAAAAATGGACAAAGCGCCTTTGAGACCTGGAGGCTCAACAGATGAGGTGTTTTCATTCTTGGACAAGTTGCCCAGTTTATGTTTATTTTGGACTGAACTGCTCATCCACTCGTATATGGCTAGAGCTACAGACAACCAGGGGTGATCAATGCTTTTTACCAGCTCTTCGTAACGTTGTTTAGAGACAAGGACAGCAGGCCTGACCTAACACACTCGTTGCAGCAAAAAAAGAAATGGGCTGACATATTTCAGTTTAGAGCTGAAAATCTCAACACAGAAGATCACCTAGTCCAAGAGATTACTGAGCTATATTCACTTAAGTGGAATAGGTTCCTCATATGGTGCTCTATGGCGATTCAAGTAAGAGGGAGAATGTCAAACTCAAATTAAGGACAATACAATTTTCCTGCTGATTCACTTCAACCTGCCTTCTTGCTGAGCTATCTCACAGGGTTGTGGGACCCTCAAACCTGCCATAATCCTGCTCTTCTGGTGGTGCTCTGTTCCATTCCCGAGCAGTACAGTTAGCCTCCCGCCTCCTCTGTAGATCCATGAGAAAGACTACAACATGCTTAACACTATGCCTGTTTTCTTACTTCATGGCTCATGGGGGTCAAATTATTTTTCATTTCTTTAGCAGTTGGAAAGCAATCTTCCCTGCAGCCGTCTATTTGTAACTATTTTAGCATTACATATTTGCAAAGATGCGACCTGTGCTAGAAGAAGTCCCTGGATCACAAACTGTTGAATGTTGTTGTACACTTACCACCTTCTAATGCTCTTTCTTAGACATCTACTTGCCTCCACGGCTCAGAAACAGGATAGTGGACTAGCAGGATATCTGTCCAGTCCTGCTTATGTTCTTGCACTCTTATAATGCATCACTTGTGATATGATAAAACAATCATAACTCTGTGAGTGATGAGGCTGTATTGCTTTCAGGAAAAAGGATGTTTCTGCTTTTAGGTGGGGCGCTAATCTATGTCTGTTTATAAGCTATCCTTTGTGTCTAATCCATGAAGGAAGTGAGTTTGGGACTGTCCACTCAGCAGAAGGTGTGACTGCAATCACAAGGGCTCAATCTAGTCAGGCTGATCACAATAGTGCAGACAATGCGGTGACACCAGTGATCTCAGTGGGAGCCACAGCAGCATGGGGACAGAGCATCCTGTGACCAGCGCTCTCCTTTACTAACCACATGAGCTAGGTTTGACCTTAACTCAGTCTACAGATGTCAGGAAGACAAAAGCTTGGATGAAACCACTTGGCTTCACTTGCTCAGGGCTATAAGACTTGGCCCTAACTTTTCAAAAAAACTCTCTGCCCAGATGTCCAGATATTTTGAATCACTGGAGGCTAAAACTCCCCCTTATTTATCCTTTCCCCACCCTATCAATGGAGACTTAGACAAAAGTTAGCTCTATAGCATTGTCCAAACTATTAAACACAGATACAAAGGGACACATGGCAAACATTCCCTCCAGCCACGAAATTACCAATAAGCAATCACATGGTGTTTGCATAATAATGGGAAAATAAAGCATAAGTTTTTCTTTTCTAATGAAAAAATGTACAGCTACCCCAATAATGTTTGCCTGACCTTGTCCAATTTGCTTTAATAAACATGCAAAGGGCTTCCTAGGAAGACTTCAAAACACTGAAGAGTTTGGAAATTGCCTGAAATGATTCATAAATAAAACAGTCTGCACGAAGACCCAAGCTGGCCGAGGAGGACGGTTCCCAAACAGCGACACTCTGGAGCACAACATCACTTGCGTTCAGTCACACAAGCCCTGATGAAATAGCAAAGTGGAAAAAAGCAAGGTGGAAAAAAATTAATTTCAGGTCCTGGATGAGAGGATATTTGGGAGAGGAGCTGAAGAGTTGAGGCCCATGTCACTTGATCTGCAGCCTTTCTAGGCAATGTCACTCTTTGCAGTCTGCGCAAAAGCTGCCTGGATGAAGAGGCTGTTTCTGTAGCGCAAGGGCACTCGCAGCCTCTGGAAAGTCTCACTCACTTGGAAGGAGAAGTGGCAAAGCCTGGCAGTTTTAGCCTAGTCATTTTTCCATGGCACCCGTGCTGACAGTTGTCTGTCTCCCATCTCTTTGACGTGAATGGTTTGATTTTGAAAAAAAGAAAAAAAAGAAAAAAAAAAGTGCGTGTGCTGTAAGAGGAAAAGAAAATAGTCTAATATGCTTTTTTGGGGATGCTTTTGTAGCCTGGCTGTTTTTGTTTTCAGGTTTGCTACTTGCTAGCTTCAAGGTCGAAAAACTGTATACAAAACCCTTTGAAATCCTGACATCACCTTGAAAATCATGAGATGGTTGAAAAATAGCAGCAGATTTTTAATGATTTTTATTCTAATGGTTAAAGCATCAGGGTTCATATTTTCAGCCTCTCTCTTTTTTTTTTCTTTTTTTTTCTTTTTTTTTGTAACTGCAGCTTGTATTTTTGTTTTCATGAAAGGTGAATTCTTTTGTAGTTGCCTGAAGAAAAACACTCATAGTAAACGCCAAGTCTAGCAATATTGCTTTAGTCAGACTCTTAACACAGATATATATGGAAAAAAAGTTATTGCCGTACTACAAGTCTCACCATGTGCTGTGTTTTGCTAAAGATCCACTGGCTAGAATAAAGAGAAATGTATGAAAACCTCAAAACTTCAACTTTCAAATAAAATAAAATAAAATAAAATAAAATAAAATAAAATAAAATAAAATAAAGATGAATGAATTGTGAGTGAGATCTCACAATTTCCAAGTCAGTCACTTGAATCTAGAGGCCTGGTCTAGAGCACTAATTTGGGTTGTTACTGACACTCCAGAATGCTGAGTTGATATGGGAAAGACCTAATCTGAAGACAGGACACCCACTTACACAGGTGTTCCTGTTACAGAAAAGTGGGTGCATAAAGACATAATCTGTATCTTTATCTGTATTAAAAAATTGTTCTTGGCCTCTGCAATTTTAGTATGAACTTTTCCACTTCACAGCTGTCCTGCACACCTGGCCAAGCTTGAAGACACATTGGGCAAAAACTGCTTAACTGCTCAGTGCTCACACTACTGGGCAATGAGGTCCCAAAATTTCATATCTGGGACAGGTTGGCTGCTTGTAGGGTCACCCCCCAGAGCCAGGCAGCAACTAGGGATGGAGCAGTGCTAAATAGCCTTGATTTTATGGAAGACAACTGCAGGGAGCAAAGTCTTGGTGCTCACGGAGTCCCTGCAGCAAGGTCTCCTTGGGGCACCCAGGCAAAATAACTCACATCTCACACATCCGCCACAGCCCAGGCCTAGGCTCAGGTCTTAGAGAAATAGCTTGCATTAAAACAGCAAAGACAAATCAAATGCTAACACAGCATCCATGCTCCACATTAAAATTTGAGTTTTGTAATACATAATAAGCACCCTCAATGATTAATTAAAGATCTCTGCAATGGTCTGTTTCTTTTTGCTACTCATGTGAGTCACTAGCCAGGTTTTAATCTGCAGCCTTTAACTCCCTCTATTAGATTTCTGGATTTATGGTGCAGGTTACATTGGTCTCCAGTGTTCCCACCAGTGCAGGACAACACAGGCACATATGATACAGAAGTGCTCGCGGTATGGTACCAAGCCCTGGGATTTGGGGTAGGTTTCTGTGTATCAGGGAGCAAGCTGTGGCCTGTAGCTCCCTGAAAGCTAGAGCAATGCCTTCTCTTTGCTCTAGGGAAACCAAGGCTCATCCCTTCTAGAAGCACCAGCTGAAAGGTTAACAACAAGAAGAGACCAACTTGTATTCACATATATAACATACAGCCTGATGCCTGGGGAATGGTCCCCATGGGCTGTTCATGGTAGCTACTTCAGACCAGGCTTCATGAAAGCA
This sequence comes from Rhynchotus rufescens, assembly GCA_032273925.1. Taxonomy (NCBI): domain Eukaryota; kingdom Metazoa; phylum Chordata; class Aves; order Tinamiformes; family Tinamidae; genus Rhynchotus; species Rhynchotus rufescens. The sequence goes on from JAVCKT010013589.1 coordinate 19,192, forward strand.
GATGACCCTGCAGATGACCCTGACTGTTGTGGGTCAAACCTTTGCTTGGCTCCTATCTCTGCCTTCAAGGACTTCAAGTGAACATAGGGTTCACGTATGTTAACATAGGGCCAAACATGATTGCCCCTCCATAATGTAACAGAGTGAGGTCATGGCTTTTGATAAGGTTGTGAAGGACACATAAATATTTACTGCAGGCTGCAAAGCTCTGGGATTTGAATTGTCTTTGAGCTAGGAGGTCAGCACGTTTCTCCAAGCATCTCTTCAAATAAGGCTCTCAGTATGGCCACAGGCCTGCTAGCAGCCAAGCCAAATCCTGCTGCTAAGAAGAGTCACAGTGCTGGGATGGAGCAGCCCGAATCCATCCTCCCAGATTCTTTATTTGGGGGATGATTCTGTTCACCCAGCTCACCTGTTGGTGCCTCCTTCTTCGCCATCGCCTCTCAGAAGAGCTTGCTAAGCACTTCTGAGCTGCTCAGAGCTCCAGCGACTGGCACCTTCCTGCCCAGTGACTCATGCCAGGGCTCTCTCCTCCCCTCCACTCGTTCTCATTTTTTTCCCTGCACACACAGAGACTTTTATGAGGCACAAAAGCATAAAAGTCCTCATGTGGATTGCTGGGTGAGTGCTGACACTTCTTGCTGTGCAACTGATAGGGCTGAGTTTATAAAAATAAAACTCGCTAATAAAAAGCTCAGGAGGTTTTTAAACTCAAAACACGGGACATTTGCTCAGCTAGGGTAGTCTTCTGGAAGTCACACCCCAAAGGATTTCACCCCGTTATCCTTTTCTTGAGCCAATTTTTATTATGGTCAAACAATATTATGGTCAAAGTTTTATTATGTTCCCAAATGGCATTTTATGGTTTTTTTTTTTTTTTTTTTTTTTTTTTTTTTTGCCTCCCCATCATAGCCTATGTTAAGAGTTAAACAGCCTGGATACTTTAATTATGTTTTCCATGCTTTATATCCCCTGTGAATCTGACTGCCCTTAACTCCCAGGCAGAATTTCTTCTTGCTGATTCTTGTTGTGCATCTTTCTGGCTGAAATTAAAAAGTGCCAGTACCCCTGGAATGTGCTTGGACACTTAATCAAGTCAACTCATTGCTCAATGTTCCTTATATTGTTTCATTTATATGGTGGAGGCAGCAGGGAATAGGGCATACGTCAAATGTCCCATGGAAATTGCAGGTATTGCAGTGGCTGCACCCAGCTTCGGAGGGGCTGCTCCAGTGGATCTCAAACATTCATCACTGATTCTCTCTTTGCAGAGACCAGCCTTGAGACCAGCCCAGTCAGGGGCATCCTTCTTCACTGACCACCCCAGGGCACCCATCCCTGCCCTGCAGAGCTTGTGGGCAGCATTACAGAAACAGAGTGACGTAGTGGCACAAATGCTCTGGATTAGTGAGGACCAGCAGCCCAAACCAGGCTCCAGAGCCCTCAGCCAGACACATCTCCTATTTATTTGTCTTCCTGGCTGTGTTTCCCTTCACATCACTTATCACTGTTCTTCTGCATTGCTTCAAAGTCTGCGGTCTTCAGTTTCTTGTCCCTTCTCTCCATAGCTTAGACTATAAAGGATGGTAGTCACGTTTTGTCTGCAAGGCACCAGCGTCATCCCCTCTGCCCTGTGCAGCAGCTGCATTCCCAGGGTGAAATGTGCTGCTTGTTGGTTGACACGGGCACATGAAAAAGAAAAGCCCTTGCCCTGCAGTGTCACACCCTATGCCTTGAGCCCATCTCCAGTGGGTACTCCTTAGCAGGATCTGGCTTCCTGGCTTGTCCAGCAACTAGCAAGCCTGTCAGTGCAAGCTAAAACAAGGCTCTGTGCCTCGGTTTCCCCAAGCAGTGAGAGTGCTCCAAGGTGAAACTGGTCCTTCTGGAGGATTATTGGTGCTACTCATTTGAATGTGCACTCTCCCAGTGGGAGAAAGACCAGGGATCTGGTGAAGAACTGCTCACTACATGGTGATGCTCAGATATGAGATTGCTTCGGTTGCCAGCAACTCCTTCTCCTTACTCTCTTGTCCATGAACTGGCTCCCCAAATTTCACAGGGAAAGGAAAAACCCTTCCCTGTGGCAGAAAGATGCTTGCAGCAGGAAATGTAGAAAGCTCCCACTTTGCAAAGCTTCACCATCCCCTTCCACTCTGAAATGGACCTAGAATTCCTTCCCTCAATTTTTCCTGACTCAAAATCCAGGTTGGTTTGTTGAAATAAGAAGTAAACATAATGACTTTAATGGGATGAGCTCGCGGGGCTGTTGGCTGACTGAGGCCACCCAGCTAGAGTTCAGTGTGAGACAGTCTGCACCTTATAAGGCCAAGAGATGAAGGCATTTACAACAAAAAAATAAAGGATCTGAACATGTTATTTAAATCATGGTGCAGGAAAAAAAAAAGTTCCTTTTTTTCCCCCTTCTGGTTCATGACAAAACCTGAAATATGCAAGTGAATGTAACGTCTAACATTTGTTAAACCCAGACTGAAGACCAGCCAGATAGCACTGAAAACAAACTGTGAATATTTTAAATGGAGTGAGATATACATGATGGAGTAAATAAAGGGCACATACCACATAAGAAAAATTGGACAAAGTTCAAATGCTATTCGTCTTGGAGAAAGGCTGCTGAGCAGAGCCGTGCAGCTTGGAAACACTTGCGTGTTCATTATCGTCCATTATGGTCAGCCAAACTGGGGGGGCAAGAGGACAGAAATTGCACCAAAAAATGAGGGTCAGGTATTGCCTGTTGTTAGGTAATCATGGCCCTGAACAAGGAGGAAAGGAGGATGGGGACTGTATTAGGCAATACATGGAAGGGGTCCAATACGTCAAGAGTTCAGGGCTACTCCTAGGTCTTAAGTGCTAATAAAATAAGCTCCTAAACTGCTGAAGGCACATGTCCAGCCCAGAATGCTTTCCAAATCCTTAGCATTTTTTTTTTATTTTTGTCTGATATGGTGTTTTTTAGCCCTATTCCCCAAGTCCAAAGATATTCCCAATTTTTTTTTTTTTTTTTTTTTTTTTTTTTGTCTGGAGGTTTTTCAAGTTGACTCCACTTTGGAAGCTAAAATTATTGAGCTGAAATTCCTGCTGTGCATAATGGCACTTCTCCATGGCTTAAAAATGTCACTCCAATGTGAATTCAGTGGATAGCCGTGCTATGAAAAAGTCAATATAGAGAGTACATGCAACATAAAAAATCAGGTTTCATGTTCCCATAAATAAAGAGTTAGCTCTGTGCGACCAAAAGATCAGACATTATGATTGGAGATAAGTTGTTCAGAAGCAAAAATGATCCTTCACACAAATGGAGAAGGATCTGAGAGCAAAATCAGTATTTTTGGAGAGAGTAGGACCAGGCTTGGAGCTGTCAAATAAGTGTGGTGCCTTTATACTCCACTGTCATGAGTGGAAATTTTGAAGTTCACAGAGGAGCTGAAAAAACTGTCTCAGAAAGGTTGCAAGAAAGACGATTCTTGTAAGAGCTGGAGATTTACTTGCAGCTCAGCAGTGAACAAAACGTCTTCCCGTGAGCTCCTGCTTTGGAGCCAACCTTGCAGCCCCTTTCCCCAGAACAGGGTTTGTCAGTCTTAGCACTCGGCCAAGGACTGACAGCTCCTGGCAGCCCAACGCAGCAGAGCTCTTCAGTTTTTTAATTATTATTAATTATGTTTTTGAATTTCTGTTTTCACTCCACATCCATGTACCCGTTGCCTGCAAAATCTGCGTTTTAACACTGCCACGTCCAAAGAACTGCGTGGATGCATTTCGGTGGAGGAACAGGGAACAGGGAAAGCCCATTTGTCATCTTCCACGTACTGGGCATCCCTTGCCTGTTTGGCCATCTCTACGGGACCTGTTTGCAAGGGTGGCAGGCAGCAATATTTTTCCAAAGAATTTTCTATCCATCAAATGACAGGGGTCTTTGTGCTACCTCCTGGGAGTCCCTCTCACCCCACACTGCCCTTGGAATAAAAAAGCAGGGAAGCACGCTGCTTAAATATGTATATAAAGCTCTGCTGCACAATAGATTAACTGTCATCAGCTTTCTATTTGGTGTGAGGAAAAACAGTAGAGATTTTTAATTGATAATTCAGAAAGACACCCCATTGAATGGTGGTAATAATTACATCTGCCTATTCTGAGCTCTTCATCCACACAGGGGTAATAGAGCCTTGTCCCTCAGGGACCAGAGCCCAGCTGAGAAGGCGGGACACCAAGCAAAGGAGTTGTAATTTGTATTTTGTCAACAAAAGCTGCTTAATCCTCCAGAAAGGCATCCTTCAGAGAGGCAAGCCTTTGTCCCAGGGTTTTCAGAGTGGAAGAGGGGGATGGGGAGGGAGGGAGAGAGGGAGAAAAGGGAATTACTGGCCACATGTAATTTATGGTTGAAAAGGTTCATTTATAGCTATCCCACCGTTGTATGCTTAGCCTGAGACCCTACTAGCTTCTCATTCTCTCATCAAGTTTGCCTTTTGTGGCTATACGAATGGTAATGATTTGAGGAGAGTTTGGTCATGGTTGTTAAGAGTCATCTAGCGTGATCAGCACTGAAGTCTCAAATTGATATTCATGTTTAAACACATTTCACTAGCATGAAATTTGGGATCTCTGTAATAATCATCTAGGAGCAGTCAGTCATGATTCAGTAACATGCACACGTATTTATGTATTTATTAGCATTTATTGTTTTCAGCAAGTTTCAGATGATATAAAGGGTTTTTAACATCTGTTGCAAGCAATGTTTTGTATATAAGCAATACATAAATAATGAAAATATCAAAACTGGAGTATGAGGGCTGAAGCCCTTCAAATTCTGTGGATACAAATATACTGCCTGGTTTTGATTTCAGCTCAGATCCAAACCAGAAGAAACCCATTTCTTGTGCTTTAGATAGAGCAAGAACAGTCTGACCTGTGAGCCAGGAAGCCCTCTGCTCCTTGCAGTTATGTGAGATTTATGTCACGTAAGGTTGGAATCTCATGGGAACAGATCACAGCACCTCAGCACTGTCTCGTCAGCCCGTATTCCCTGCTCCAGCTTTGAACCTGAGCAGCCAACACATATTCCTGACCCAAGGGGAAGACGCAACGCTTGTGTGTCCATGGAGTAAACACGTCAGCTCAGCTGAAAAGCAGAGGGGCCCAAGTCCCTTGACGCAGCACCATGTCAGAAGCTGTTTAGATGCACTTTGCATATGAGTCCTACCTACAGGTGAACACCCAGCCAGGCCAGCCTTAGGAGCGTGTCCTTGTTGGTCCTGGGTGAAAGAGAATGAATCTGTTTTTCATTCAATGTGCAAAGTAAAATATTCTGTTGGGAGAAAGGGAAGCCTGCATGGGGCAGTAGCAAAGACAACATCTCACACAATATGAGAGAGCAGGGCAGGCTGCACAGCCCAACCTGGCCAAGAAAGTGCTCATGCTCTCCAGAGCTCTAGAAACGGTGATTATAGAGCTGGAAGAAAAGAGTGGTGGTTGAATGCTGCTCAGGCAATTCTTTACTGGAAATGTGGTGTCGAGCTGCACATCTAAACACAAAACAGATCTGAAGACACTCCAAATCCAAATTGCAGCTGGATCTGCATTTTGGTACTGAGTTCTGGGTCTGTGACTGATCCAAAGTCTTGATCTGAATACAGATGCACTTTATACCATAGAAGCAGTTATTCCAAAACTGGACTTGTCCAAAACTGGACATTGATTATACAGGTACCAGAAGTGGATCTGAATTTCTCCTTTTTAATCTATCTTTATAGATTCCTTCCTTCTAGCTTTCTCCTATCTTCCTTCTCATTTTTCTCCCCTACTGCTCTTTTATCTCTCCATCTTTCTAAATGAAATTGCACACCTCCTCACATTTCAAGATGATGCCTTTTTCTACCTCAAATGCAAATTGACTTGGAAATTAAGTAATATGAAGTCATAAGTCTAGGTTTAAGACTGGCCGATGATTTAGTTTGAGATTTTCTATTCTCTAAAGAACTTCGTTTTAAAGGATAAACAAAAGTTGCAAGTGCATTTCTAAGCCAAAAAAAAGCACTTTACGAACCAAATCAATAAGTGCTTCTGCAACAACCTAATCATTAATTGATTTATATGACATTTTATCAGCACATGCATTCCACAGGAAATCCACTAGCCAGGCAGTTATTCTCCTCTGTATGGTATCTACCATGGATGATTTTTTTTCATTTGAATGTGTTGTTTGGGAGGTTAATGGGACTAAAAATCAGCAAGCCACCTCATTGCACTACCTTCCTTGCACCAACTCATCCTCAAAACCTCAGCTAGGTTGTGAATCTCTGATAGCTCCTTTATGTCCTGATACCTACCCAATGTGTTATAATGCTTTTATTTTCATCTCATTTTTTAACAGATACAGGATTGGAAGTCTTTCCACTATATCTCTACACCCTGTCTATCATTTTCTCATACTTCACTCCAGACCTGAGTTTGTGGTCAACTGGGGGCAAATAATAGCAGCACCTGCATACAGAAACAGCAAGAATCATTTGTGGAGTGAGCTCACTGGAGGTAAATATTTTACTTTATTTACTTATTTATCCCTTTTACTTTATCCCTGCCGATGTGCGTGATAAGCTTCTCCCTGGAGTGATTGATTATCTTGCACCTGTGCTGCTTTTCAGCACAGCAGCTTCCTTGCACATGCCTTTCTCACCACCTTTGGTGGTTTGAACCCGAAGGACTAGGCTGCTACCTGATTACCAGCCTTGGGACTGAGTCCTTTCTCCATGGCATCCCCTGAGTTATTGGCTGAATTGTGGGGGGAAAAGAGCACCGTGTGTCCTGTGCTGGTAACCAGGGTGGACAGATGGGGTTCTGGGGATGGATAAGGTCCATTCTGCATTGACTTACTCTATTGATTGATATCGACGTCGCTTGCATTGATGTGCTGCGGGCTCCCCAAGCTGCTTGCCTAGCAAATGCTATTTAGAGGCGTCTCTCTGTTTACTCATTTGGGCTGTTTGGTAACTATTTACATTACTTTGCTTTGCTTTTACTGTTGCTGAAGGGGGGCCAGTATTTTCTTAATTGCAAAAGAAATAGTTGGACTTGTACCTGAGAAACCAGAAAAACGGGATAGGAACAGTGTCTTCAGGGAAATGTGGTGTTATTACGGAGGCACCAGTGACTGGGGAGAAGTGGTGCAGAGAAGGAGGCCCAGACCTCCTCCCGTTTGCCCAAATGTGCCTTGCAGTGACATTACGCATGCGTTTGTTCGAGGGTGTGTTTGGTCACGGTGACTCCAAACAACACGTCAGCTACATACGTGGTAGATACTGTGTTGTGCCAGTGAACTTAAACATTTCAGTTTAAAAAAAGGGAAAAAAAACACTTTCAGCCAGAGATTTAAAGACATGTGCAATTTGCAGATACTCCATATGCCCAAGGCAGCATGCAGAAAGGAAACCTTCACCTGTGATTGCAGTTTTAGTGGTGGGGAAGATAGAAGGGAGAACAAGGTAAAAGCAGTTCTCCCTTCCTCTACTTTTCCTTTTTTTTTTTTTTTTCCTACATTTCAGGGAAGAAAACCTAAGAAAGAGTTTTCAGATAAGTGTCAGATCAGGGCCTAAGAAATAAGGCTTAGGGCCATTCAGGTCCTCCTATTTACTTCTAGTACTAACCAGGCAAATCATTTAACTGCTGCTCTGCGTTTCTCTATCTGTTCTTATCTCACGATTTGAAATTTTCTCACTTTTTTTCTTTTTAGCTGAGAAACAACTTTACCCAGAAGTGGCATTTTCTCCACAAACTACCAGCATTGTTGCAGGTTTCCATTTTTTTTATTTTTTTTTCTCTCTCATTTTTCACAAAATAGCTGAGCTGATAGACTCATTCTGTGGGATCTCCTGGGGCTCTGAGCTGGGTCCCCTGCTCTTTTTACCTGCCACCCTGCAAGGAACTGCCCAAGCAACATGTGAAGCAGGTCCAGCCCTCCCGTCCAGAACCTCGCTGCTCAGGTGGCTGGAAAACATCTCCTAATTTCCTGCCTAGGTTTATTAGTGGCCAGTCTATATCCATTTGTTCTCGTGACAACCCTGCCTTTTGCTTTAATAGCTCTTTTCCCTCCTTCGTATTTACCTCCCTGATGTATTTATAGACAGCAATCATGCTCCCTTCATTTTGCTAGGCTTAACGAGCCAATCTCTTTGAGCCTCCTCTCATAAAACCGGCTTTCCAGGCCCTGATTATGCCACATTCTAGTTGCTTTTCCCTGCACCTGTTCCCGTTTGAATTCATCTTATTTGATAAAGTCCAAACAGTTTAAAATCACTGAACTATTCTACTGACTGAAGTACGAGGCTTGATTATTTTTCCAACCAGACGCATGGCAATAGGTCTTGATATTATTTTATAAGATTTATGAACAAAGGCTACCCATTTGTTTAGATTCAGGTATAATCTCATTAGTATTTTAAGGACCAAGATACTTAATAAAGTGGCTATTTTAGCTACCCAGGAGACATGTGGCCGTGATTGGCATGAAGCAGATGCTTGCTCTGCCTGCAATATTGTTCCATTCAGCGTTGGTGGGGCAGGGGGGAAACCAATTTATTTAACTCTACTAGTTAACCTTTATTTTTAAAGGTTTGCCGTATCATCCATCAAATTGGGAGGATTGCCTTTCACAGGTGCAAATGAGTCACCACATCTTTTCCAGCTTGGAAAACATTTAAAATAATTAGGGGCTAGAACTACAAAAGAAATAAATGAAAAAAAAAAAAAAAAAGAGAGATATAGAGAGATATAGAGAGAAGAAGAAGAAAGAGAAAAAATATAAAAAGGGAGGAAAAAGAGAGAGAGAGAGAAGAAATTGCAGTAAGTCTTGTGGCTCTTTCTGGGACTCAGCTCTCCTGCAAGAAGCTGGGATGCTTTTTCCACCACCTTCTATGGGGTTTATGAAGGTTTCCAAGGACCTTGTCAGCAGTTCTGAGGCTGAGCCCATCCTGGAATGAAACAGTTATCCCGGCCTTAAAGGCAGGATTAGCTCCCCAAGTGGGGCAGAGAGCCCCTCTGCACTTTTTAACACCTCATGAAGAGATCTGGCTGCCAACAAAAGGCAAATCCTAATGTGTAAAAAATGCATAATAATAAGGACTTTGGCTGAGTGGAATTCCATCACGGATCAGATGAAATTGCCTTGTGCAGCTTGCTGAGGGCTCCATGCTAGGCTAAATGACCTTTGTACCATGTAAAATGGGCACTGCTGCAGGCTGCGGGGGAAACCAGGGGCTGGGCTGCTCTTTTATTTTCCCCCCCTATGGAGTTCAAGCTTGTCAAGACTACAACAAAACCGAGAGGGAGAAAGAGGGGGGGAAGAAATGTCCCATTGAAATTTTCATGAATGATTTTTGTCAGAGGAAAAGGAACATCTGTGTTTATGAAGGGTGTGCAGGGCAGTGGAAGCAGGATGCGACCGCCTGGTCCTGGATGCCTCAGAGCACGTGCAGTGCCCCATGCAAGTGGTAGCATTCAACCCATGCAGCAATTTTTAAGACTCCATAATTGATCCTTGAAAAACATTTTTGTTTTTTTGGTTGCCCATTGGCCACTATCCTGCTTTACACTTTCAATGGGGCACCCAGTCCGCAGCGGGTTTGAGGCTGAAGCTTCTGAGATCTGGGGGAGATGTTGGTGCCCAGGCTGCCACAAAATAATGTCATGAACATCCTGCTTGTGGGGGCGTCCAAAAGGAACTGTTGGGTTTTTATGGCCGGAGAGGTTCATATACACTGAGGATTTATCAATCCTGAGCCGTCATTCAGACCTATCTTGAAGTACCTGTAGCCTCTGTGAGGAGCGTTTTTCCTCCTTCATTGCTAGGGTTTCCTCACCTTCTTCAGAGGCTGCCAAGAGGCTGTTTTGTAGGGTCTGTGGGGAATTTTACACAACTGGTTCCTCCCATTTCTTTCCATCTGTCCTGCAGCTCATAATGCAGGGTTTGGTGTTTTACTGCAAGCCTGGAGTTCATTAAAGGTATTCTTGTGTCCTGTTGAGGTGAAATCGTGTGGAAGAGCTATCTGGTGGTGGCTTCTGGACTGAGCGAGTGTTGCAGAGCTGTGACTGAGAAGGACTGGAAAGCAGGACAGGTCCTTCCACTCCTTCCTTTGCCGTGTTTATCCCACAAGGTTTGGGACTAAGGTGGTGCAAGAGCAATGTGAGTTCCTCTGCCTGCCTGTGCAGAGAAATTGCATGGGATGCGTAGTGCTAACAAGCAAATAGGATACTAAAATGCTCCTCATTGAAATCAACAGCAATGCAACATGCAAAAGAGGTGAGAAGAAACTAAAGATACCAACATAAGCATGAAATACATATTTATGCATATGACACACAGACAGCTCATCTGCCCAGTAGTCTTTTGCTTGGTCTGGCTGTGCGTCACATATGCACCACATTTCAAACCTCCCAAGAATTCAGCCAATTAATGGTTAATTTCAAAATGAACCATTTCAGTGGAGCTCAGCAGGTCATCAAACATTGAGAGTCTGTCCAGGAGGGTTAATACCTGCTCTGGAATAAGTGGGCGCATTGCAGGCACAGAGCACCTGAAAAACAGCCTCTGAGTTTGTCAAGACTTGTATTTCTGATGTTGCCTTCTGCTCCTAAATAATCCCATACTGCCCCCCCTCACACACATACACACACCCATATCCCGAAGGAGAAACAAGCCCGAACAGGCAGGGATGAGCATCTCCCCCATACCATCAGATACCCAAACTGCTGCAGTCTCCTGACTGTTTCCATGCCCCTTTGCAGCTGCTTAAACAAAGGTCCCCCCAAGCAGAGATTAAAAAACTCAAAGCACAACCAATATTCCTAGAGGTCAAATAGCACAAGGAAAATATGTTCTGAGAGGAGACATGCACAGAACTGGACACTGAGTTCTTTTCCTACGCCATCCACTGCTATTTTGTATGACTTGAAGCTGTTTATTCATTTTACATCCAAATCTCTTTTCACCTATCTGTGGAATTCATCCTGGCCTGCCAGGAATGTTTCATGAATTAATTTGGTCTGAGATCCTTAGAAGAGCTGCTACTGAAATGCAAAGGGGATTTTTTTAATTATTACTATTTGTGTGAAACCTTATTCTTCTCCCTACCTATCTCTCCACCCGCTGCCTGTGGCCAAAATGTAGCTGCTCCTTCTGAGAACATCATAGAGCAAGTTATCCCACAAATCTCCCTTGAACTTTCCTCCTGTAAAAGATCAGATACTGCCAGAGACCTCATCCGTCCATAACAGGGGTACTTTATCCACTGCAGCAGTTCAAGCTCATGCCCTGATGTCCTTGGTGCTGAAGCAGAGAGGAGTCTCCTCCTTGGAGGACGAACAGGACAATATGCCATGGCTGTCTCTTTCTGGTGCTAGCAGCAGCATTGGATTTCAGTGACGTCCCTTGTCCCTGCCCTGGTTGAGATGGCAGCTGGAAGCACGACTTTTCCTCCATTACCCAAAACTTTCAGGTGGAAAGGGATTACCAGCTGGGGTGGTGGGTATCGAAAGGAGATACTGGAAGCACAAAGTGCTGAGGGTGCTTGAGGGAGGCTCTGGGGGAAAAATGTCCAGCTTGATCTTGATGCAGAACTGGACCTGTAGGCAAAGGCTGAGGGAGACAGGGCTCTCCTCTGCCCACCGCTTGGCTAGGGACTGCACACACACATTGAGCACAGCTGAGCACGGCCCCTCTAGCTCTCCAACCCTGCAAAGTTTGCATGGGAAAGCACCTTTCCCAGGGTGACGAACATGTCATCTGGAATGCTACCTTCTTCCATCATAGTTCAAGCATCTCCTGTTTGCTCCTGCAGGGCTCATTGCCCCATAGCAAGGAGCTAACAGCCTTGCAACCCCTGGACACCATGGGCACAGCACGTTCAAGCTGATGTGCTGTGCACAGCCATGCTGCACGCAGTCCACCCCACATACCAGCAAGGCCCCACAGAGCAAACCCTTTCTTCTCCAGTTCAAAGTGCCCTGGCACTTCATCTGGAAAATCCTTTAAATCTACATTACCTCTGCCTTATTTAATCTTTTCGGGAACGCTGACATCCAGTGCATGAAAAAGAGATTTTAAGCTGAAAGGAAAGCTGTCCCTGATCACTTCTCGGGGCTAAGTTACAAACTGAATTGGAAACTGGAAAGTGAAAAGAATATGTTACCTTTCAAGTGTCACATTTTCCTCTGCAAAAATAAATGCCTTTTAACTGAGCTGTTGCATAAGGAGCAGAAGCATTAGCAGCGGGAAGAGCAGAAGCAACATTAAGTCACAGCTATGCTGCTGTGCTTTGAATGCTCCAAAACAGATGCTTTGGGGTCTAGCTTGTGTTTTGCAGAAATGGGGGGCTATACTTTGATTCAGGAATCAGAAATTCCTCAAACTGAGGGGAAGTTTCTCTCTCTGTGCTGGAGCAGTAGGCTATGAGTGCCCATTGCACGTAGCACTAGGTAGCCCAAGCCAGATCCATCCTCAGCATCAGCACCATGGGAACACTGGTGTTCCTGTGGATTGCACACTGCAAATATCAGAGAGGAAAGCAGAGGAATGTGTAGGCAATATGGATGAAGCTGCATGCCATAAATCTCTTCATTAGACCTGCGGAGTGCAAACCACGATGCTGCTCGGACCTCACCTGCATTTAGTTTGAGGTGTTGCAGACGTTGCACGTCTGAGTCGCAGGATGCACCACAGTCTGTGCAAGCAGCCCTTCCACGCTGTCAGACCTAGGGCAGGCAAATAGCCCACACTAGTGCCGCCTGCATCCCCATCAGCAGAAATATCCCAGGACACGGGTGGGTGAGGACATGGCCTGGAACACATTATCTCTGTGGCAGCCACAGCTAATTACTGAGCAGAACCTTTTTGTGGTCACTATACCCACACAATGCCACTAAGATATTTATTTCTCTATGCTGGAAAAAGCCTCCTCTAGCCCCCTAGCACCCTAAAGCCTTCATCATCCCCCTATAGCTCCCAGCAGCCTGAGCTAGCAGAGGAACTGGCTGCAGGGCACACTGCTTCCCATGCTCAGAAATGCTCTTTTTCACAGAATCATGTTATCACAGAATGGTTGAAGTTGGAAGGGACCTCTAGAGACCGTCTAGTCCAACCACCCCAATAAGCAGGGACTCTGGAGAGCTTTTCCCTCCCTATTCCCTGCTTTGGTGCACAGTTAAAGGGAACTCAAAGAATAGGCTTTTCCCTAGTTTTCATGCAAGCAATATTGATTTTTCCTTCAACATTTGGAACCACATCCCCAGAGACCTTTGCAATATGGGTGACTCACAAGGGGACAAGGCGTTTTCCAAAACCTGTCTTGAAGGAGTTTTGAGGCCAGTTCCAGGAAGAAGGATGAGCTCAGGGGCACCAAAATCAGGGACATACAGTCGCCTCAAGTGCAGTGCACAACAGGGAGGCTGCTGCTTTCAGCCCAATTAATGACCCAGGGGGCCTCACTGGGGTCACATCCTGCTGGGACACCAGTCCTAGGGAAGCTGCAACCCGACTTGTGCCTCCCGGAGCTTGTACCCAGCAATCCTGCTCTTAGAGTTCGGAAATTCTGGCAAACTTTTCTGCCTGCCTCCTCTGCCTTCTCCTGGGTATTCATCTGGGCTGGGACTCCCTGTTTTTAACAGAATTTAAATTGAGCAGGAATTTTGCCCAATTAAGAATGCTGAAATTTCCCCACAGAAAAGATAACCACTGTTACTGAATGAACAGACTGCAAGATGATAAGGACAGTGTAACAGAATATAAAACTATTTATATATCAGACAGGCTGACAAATGCTGATTAAAATGTCTCCTTTTGCAATCAAATGGAAAATATAAAGACATATTTGCTTATCCGTCAAGTCAAGGAACTTTCATAGCAGGCAAGTCCAGAAACCCTTTGATATTGTGCAGTATCCAGCAATAGGAGAGCTCTTACACAAGTCTTTGCTCCAGGAGATGTTGGCTCAGCCCTTGCCTCTGACTTCCAGTGTGGTGATTTAAGAGATCTATTACGGCCCAGGTCAGTTCCTTAAGCATGCTCATCTGCTGCCTTTGGACATGGTTTTCCATGTCACTTCTGGCCTTCAGGAGGACACAGCTGCCCAGAATGCCTCCACTGGGTCTACTGCTGTCCCCAAAACCCCATGCCCTGCCTAGAGGCATCAGACAACCAGATCACAGCATTCAGCTCAAGTCAACCAGATCACAGCACTCAGCTCAAGTCTTTAATCTCCCTGTGCATCACGTTGTAATCTATAAAATTTGAAATACGTTTTCCTCTGTGTTTTTTAAATAGCCTGTGGGATTTGGGACAGGAAGTGCAGAAGGACTCCCTCCTAAACTGGTTCTGTCACATCCTCATGCAATACACATATGGAGAGCAAATTACAGGAGATCTCTTTCCCTGGGCACTGATCAGAGGTTTCTTGGTCTTCCTCAGGATGCTGGCAAACTTGTCCTGTGTGTACTCGCTCCGTGTGCTGTGAGTCTGCTGAGGAACAAAACAAAACACAATCAGGAGCAATTTGCTTCTTATTTATGCAACAAAGCTAATAAATGTGTGGGATAAAGGCAGAGGAAGTTTGAACGCCTGTTGCCGAAGGCTTCCCCATGGCTGTTGGGTGGAGATGTCTCCTCCTGGAGCTCCAGGAGGCCTTGTCCTTCTCCAGCAATCACAGATAAAGCTCTAAGGCATAATTATTGGAAGGAAAGAGCAGGAGGCATGCTCTGTGCTCACCCTGTGTTGCTGCAGTTTCTGCTCTCCTCTCCTGAACGCTATGACATGGGAAGGATGCATGAGCAAAACTCCAGGATGGGTTTGCCCATCGTCCCGCCTGCAGCAGCCCAGACCAAGGGGGCAACTGCACAAAAGGACAGTGGCAAGGACAGAGCAGGACATGGGCCACCAGGCAGGAGATCCTTCTTCCCTCCAATGTGAAGCACTCCAGCTGAATGCCTCTTGTCCCCAGGTTTGTGTTGGGTTGGTCACTGGCTCTCACTACCATCAGTGCCACTTGGGACCCCAGTGTGCAGCCTGTCCCCAGAGCTGCCCATGGGGGACACGGTGGCTCAGACTCTGAGCGCCGCTGGGACCGCAGCTCCTCCACAGGGCTGTGACGACTACCTGAGCAATGTGCTGCCACATCCTCCCTGATGTGAATTGGAGAAGCTCAGTTGGCAGCAAGCCCCGGCTCTTTTTATAAGCTGAAATATTGCCCTTTGAGATTTATGCATTACCACCAGCCCGCAGAGCCTTCTGTCTTCAGCAAGGGCCCCAGAAGAGGTAGGAGCAGTTGTGTCCGTACCCTTTCCGTCGGGACAAGGTAAATATCACAGTGTGTCCTTTCAGCAGCAGAGATGCCACTTGGACCGTGATCCCTCAGCTCTCCTGGGCTGAGACTCGTGTTCAAGGGCTAGTTTAGCCTGGCCCTCTACATGACTTGTGCAGTTACATGTTTGATCTTGGCAGGGCTTCTTTACGAGGGGACAACAGATGTTTCTATGTGTGCACACACATACATACACACACACAAAGAGAGGTTTCTGTAGAAAAAATGAAAATAGCGGATCACGGTGCCTATGGGCATTGGATTTTAAAGCAGCTGTCTTGTCCTCGCTTCACTCCTTCCAGTACCTGGAGATGTCCATGTCTGGTCCTCGCCAGGACTGAGCTTTGCCCTGCCCCTGTGCAGATGTTCTCCCCACAACGCAGGCATTTCTGCCCCATGTTTGCCCAGGGATCAGTGCCCCGATTAGATTGCACTGTTGAACCGGCGGTGTTTGGAGAGCTGCTCCGGGCAGCTCCAGGCAGGAAGATAGCTGTGCTCTCGGCACCGTCCTGATAAGCTAAGGATCTGGCTGGGACACCTGGAGAGGCTGCTGGGATCCGATGAAATTTGAAATATCCCTATACCTAGCTGCAGATTTCACTGAGAATGGGATGGATCCTGCTGGAAGCTTCTCCTTCAGCTGCCGCTTGAGCTCAAGCATTGCAAACCCAGGGATGGCAACGGAGCCTGGGGCTACATCAGCTCACACAGCATCTCCTTCACTTAATTTTACTTGAGTTTAAAGCCACTTTCTTGCAATAAAGGTTAAGAAGCGCAGTGCTCCCATTTCTGAATCCGCTGTGGAGGGTGAGAGCACAGAGCAGCTGATCTCCCCGTGGCATCTTCCCAGGCATGGGCACCGTGTGTCTCCGAGGAGGAGCCGGCACACACGGGCTCACCTCTGGCACGGGGGATGTAACTGCGGGTGGCTGCAGCGGCACGAGCCGCTCTGTCCCTTCCCGGGGCTTTGCACCGCTCTCGGCGGGCAAGGCGGCGTTTCTGGAAAAGGAGGCAGTGTCCTTAATAAGTTCACTAACAACTGAGGAAAACTCAGCCTTTTAATATCTCTCTTTGTGGTTCATAGCGTGAGAGCCAGCTGTTACTACTGGAGCGAAATTCTTCCCTGATTAGTCTTTTAAAGGGCTTCCCAGATAATTAAATAATGATTTCTCCCACCATTCATTCTAAGTGACAGGGGAGCCTGGCAAACTCGCTAAGCAGGGAAGGCCAGCATGTTTTCTCAAGTCTTATAGGAGCTTAGCTATTCTGTGGCTAATCCGGTGCTTAAAACCCAGCGGCGGATCCTCTGCGCCAAGGCAAGCGCCATCTCGGTGCTCCCAGGGAGTTTTGGGGTTTGCTCTCCGAAGCCTAAAGCCAGGCATTAGGCCAGGACTATATTTTTGAATATGAAAATATTACAGGAAGGATGATGTGAACTGGGATGGCAAATAAAGATTTGTGCCTGAGCATCCAGAGAAGCCAAGCCTGGGATAATCTGAATGCCAGCACATCAAGTGTTCCCACTGGATTTCTGAGTCACGGCACAAGTCACAGCAATTTGCTCAGGCCGGCGTGAACTAAACCATCATATGGGCTCTCTGGGTACATCTCTATTGGTCTGATGGAATTATTCCAGGCCAAAATGTAAAACCAAAAGAGAACTTGTAGAAGTCAAAAGGAAAAACCTGGAAACCTGAATATTTGCACGGTGGCATAACCAGCCAAGGCAGAACAGAGAAGCAGGGATGCCTACCACTAAATAATTGCATCCTCACTTCGCTTCACTTTCTTGGTTTTCAGGCAGACTTATTATCTCATGCACAACTAAATCAGCACAAAATTTCAAAAAAAAATGAGGTCAGAAAAAAGTTATTTTCTCCACTAACAAAAAAACATTACCCCTTAAAAATATTTTGCCAAAAAAACTTTCTAGTGCTTTCTAGTTTCAGTTATATTGAAACAGTTTTCCCGTGAGCAGATGCTTTCATTTAATTAAAGTCCAACCAGAGATATCAGCTGAGATGGAAGAACACTGACCAGCCATGTAAACACAGGAAAATGAACTTGTGAGGTTTGCTCATTTGTAATTGAGAATCTGTTCCCGTGGTTAATTGAGGATTTGTTTAGGGGCAAGATAGGGGTAGCATAGATAGAGGGGAGAAAATATTTAGGGAGACAGTGCTCTATCAGCAACATGCTTTAATGACAATCTAGAAAAGCTCTATGATTTTTCTTTTCAATTAAGAGCCATCTGGCCATTTGGGGGAAAAAAAAAGGAAAAAAATATAAAAAATAAAGAAGATGCACCATTAGCAGAAGAATCTTTCTGAGGATGTTCTTCCAACCTAAACAAAACCCACAGTGCGTGTCTAGGCACTTGAAAACATCATAGATTTTCAGCATCTCCACAACAGAAGTTCTTCTGTAGCCACTTAATTCACAGGTAAACTGAGGCAGGAGGCAGTTAGGGATGTTGCTGCAGGGCAGAATCAATGGGTGGCAGAGGCCAAAGTTCTCCTCCTCCTCTCATTGCTCCAGTAGCAAAGGAAGCAACATCCAGACATAGATCAGAGTGGAGAGGGAGGCAGCTCCCGAATTGTCAGAGATTTTGGATGAACTTTCCGCTAACCTGCAGCCAGGGAAGGGATGTGCATTGCAAACCGCCCCGTGGAAGCCAGGCTGGGGGAGGATTCTCCCATAGAAAACTTGCATTTAAATAGCACCGTGCTCTTAGATGGACAAAAGGCAGGAAATTCAAAGCAAAGGGTGACACACTGTCTTCAAGTTACATTTTTATGCCTTTTATTCCTTTTTTCCCCCACCATGCAAATTAAGGACAAGGGGTCAAACTGATACGTTCACAGACACCCTGCACTCAGTCAGAAATGCTTGGCGGCCCAAATAATCAGGCTGAACATCAACTTTTCTTAGGATTTTGAAACTTAAATGAGATTTTCATATTTTAAAGTGGAGATGACTGTTCTTAGGGAGGGTGCAGTGCTGACTTCAGGCAACACTCTTCCCTGTTCCTTACCCCTGGAGAAAAGGTTAGTGCGAGACAGAAGTGATGGGAGGCAGGAAGCAATGGGGGATGCTTTGTAAACTGATAATGTTCCCTTTGATCTCAGAAGAGTGAAGGAAGGCAGAGCTTTTTTTGGAGATAACCCGTGCAAAGAGAGCTATCCAGAGCATGAAGGCTGAGTTTCAGCAGAGGCCGAAAGAAAGAGGGACCTCTTGCTAAAAGATAAATGCTTCCAAACCCCAGAGCGGAGCTCCCTGCACAGGAGATATCTTTCCTACCAGTGTTTTTAATTCAAATCTGCTATAACCTTGCTAAAACCTAAAATACTAAAAATGCTAAATGCTATAAAACCTAAAATGCTAAAATGCTAAAACCTAAAAATGCTAAAAAAGGCAGTAGCACAAACTCGAATTCAGAGATTTCAGTCCCAGCCACTGGACCGAGCCCCTGGGCACATATGGGACTATCTCGCTGACTCCCTGGAGGTGGTGTTGGGATCTGTGTGATTCCCAGCAACGGTCCCGCTCTCCCATGGGAAGATGTTGGCTGCTGCGGTGCGTTGGTGGCATGTGGCAATGGAGCTCCCCAAGACTCGTCCCAGGGTCTGCAGAAGCAGACGTGATGCCCGTAGGAGATGCAGCAAGTTCTCCCCGTTGCACTTTTCTCACACACTCAGAAGTGGGGTTTAGCAGCAGAATTAAGGGAGGAATTAGCAATAGCAGAGTTTGCTCCAGCCAAACAGCTGTTTTGCTCCAAGCTGAGCCCCGATGAGGTGGACACCTCTCACGTCCTGCTGCCCCGCGCTCCCCATGCAGACTCAGTTTCTGCACTGAAAAAACAGCCGTCACTTAAAATAATGCCCTTCCATGCTGACTGGTAACCGAATCTCTCTGCCACTCTTCATTAGCAATGGGGAAAAGCAATGCAAGAAACAACTAGCAGAGGTACCTTTCTCTTGATGCAAAACCCCAACCGGCTCCCACAGGCCATCTGAGGACATGGGCTCCAGCAGGGGCAGTTAAAAGTCAGCTCCAAAAGCAAAGTCCCTCCCGCAGGAACAGTTACTGCCCTTCTTTATATTGGACTATAAAACGGGGGTGTCAGAAAGGCTAGAGATTTTACACTTAGTCTCAGTGTTTTATAGTCATTAGGCTAATTATGTTGGTGTTTTTACCACCTTTATTCTACTAATTGGCCTAAAAGCCAAACAGGGGCATCATTACTTGACACAAACAAGCAATTATTGGGCTATAAACACACCCTGGTTTGTGTCTCGTGGGGAGGAGCGAGGGCTCCCAAAGGCTGCTCTGTGGTGCCTGCCACAACAACGCGCTCTGCAGATGCACTTGACTCGAGCTGGCTTCACAAAGACATCTCAAAGCCCCTAATACGCTGGAAAAAGTGGATATTTGTTACCTCTCCACAGATGGATTTTCAGGAAAATGGCATAACTCCAGCTTCAGCCCGCGCATCGCTCTTGCAGTGCCAGGGTAGCTTGGCTTCGTTTTGGGTTCCTCCTGTATTTGCTTTCCTAGAAAGGGACAGCCTGGTGAATGTGGCCAGTGTAATTTGTTTGTGAGACGTCCCTGAGAGAAGTTTTATTGCCAAGCAGCCTGTTCTCCTTGCAGGCTTCTGGGTGAAACATTAGGTATGACTTTCCAAGGCTTGTCATTGCCTGGAGTCCATGAGAACATATCTGATTTGTGCAGAAATACAGTGTCTTCCCAGGTTATCCTCCCTGGCAGCTCCACCCCAGCTATTTCTGTTCCAGCTGGGCTGTTTCAGTGAATGTTTCCAAAAGAACACGACTGTACATTTTTCCTACTTGCATTCCAAGGAAGGTCCTATCTGTTGGCTACAAGATTTTGTTCTAAGGCTTGATGCAGTCTGTATATTTAAGCACTGCCTGGGTTTGAAACTATTTGAGAGCATAAACTTGCAGTGAGGAGAATAAGGCAGCATGCAAAAGAAGAGCTTGGGGATGTGTCATCTGGCAGCAGAGGAACTGACAGATACGTTGAAGACCTTGGCTCTCCTTCCTCCACACCAGAGTTTTCAGTCTGGGTCATCCAAAAGATCTTGCAGCCTCCACATCTTGTCACGCCAGCCACAGATTAGCTGATCAAATAGAAGATGTTGCATTTCTGAACAGCCATTGCCTCCATGAGAGGCCTCTGCTTTAACAAAACCACATATCTGAATCCTGTAAAAATGTCTGTTTTGGTCTATTTAGAATTAGAATGCAACAGAGGCAAACATCGATTCCAGGGAGGACACTTCTGCTTTCACTTGCTGCTGCTCATAGAGTTCGTCTTTGCTTTTTGATGTTAAAAAAAAATAAATAGAAAGAAAGAGAGAAAAAAGGCAGCAAAACTGGATTTGTCTATAAAGTGAGAATATCCAATTAAAACTACAGGTGTAATTCCATCCCTGAAGTCCCAGAAATATGAGAAATATATCTTCCTGCTTCTCTGTGCTAGAACTGAATCTCTCCAGAAGTCCTGGGCTGCAGCTCCACCTGGAAACTGTATCACACCTGATGGCAGCAATCGTATGTGGGAGGGGATGGTCAGAAAGGTATGAAAAAAACAAATGCAAAATTCCCCCTGACAAGATAATACCACTCTGACGGTATCAGCAGCACCATGGTCTAATACTTGTATTTTATTTTACCTCTGGGAATATCTTCTCCTCAGGTGAGTTCCTTGGACTTATTTTGGATGAGGCATAAAGTCCAAATACTCATCAATCATTGCCTAGAACGAGGCCATTGCAATTTTCTGTAAGCACTGGGATATCGGAGAAAGATTAGGACATTTTAGAAGGGGTAGGCTTATCTTAGGCAAAGCAGGGAATTACATTACACCTCCCAAAATTCCTTTTCCAGTTTCCACGAATGCAAGAGATCTCATTTCCGATATTAAATTCTGAACCATTAAATGGTGGGTGTGTTTCCTATGACAGACAGCTGCATTTTAATACCTGTTGAAACGGTCTATATAATTAATCTGTAATTAGTCTGTTCTCAATGTTGAAAATGCCTGTAAGAGTTTCTGAGGAGCTCAGAAATCCTTGTGTCCTGACTGTGTCACTTCTTTTTAAGCCTTTTCCCTGAATACTTCATCAGGGGCTCTCACTTCTGAAAACTGATGACACAGTATGGCCCATTAGAGTTAAATTACATATGAAGCAAAGTCAGACACTCAGTGTTTAGCAAATGTTTTGTGCAGTGCAGCTCAGGCTGCTGTGTTTACTGAATGCATCAGATCTTTGACTCTACAGTTCCTTAAGCTGGCCAAATTCTTGTTTTCTTTTGTTTATATTCCATAAATCCATTTAAAGGGAGCTATAATGGTTATTTTTAAGCTATCTCTCAAATGTTTCTAAGTGACTTCTGTAATATCCAGCAGAGCTGGCTCATCTCCTTTGGAAATAAGAAACTGCAGCTTCAGTGAGAACCGCTGCCTGAACAATGTCTGCTTTAAACAGCCCGGAGCAAGCAACGACTTTCCAGCTCCGGCGGGAATTTGCATGTGTTTGAGCATCAAAGGTTGATACGGGCCGTATCATCTAGGGACTGTCATGTTATCTAAGGGCCCACGTATCGGGAGCACGATAACATTGTGTGGGTCACAGCTGTTGCAGGGACCACATATTTTCTGAATTAACTGAAGCTCAGTTTTGTATAAACTCTACCTGATACCATCTGCCCAGGACCCCGCTTTGAAACTGTGCAGAGCTGCGGCCCCGCTCCAAGAGGGCTCCATCCTGAAACCTGCTTTGCGGGACAAAAAACCAAACCAAAACTGAAAGAAAAGGCGAAACAGGCGAAACACCCAACTTGCCGCAAATTCAGCGTTTGGTGCCGCGATGCCCTCCCGAGAACGGGTGCAAAAACGCCCCGCGGCGACGGGAGAACAATAAAGACGTCAAGCGGCTTCTTGGGGGGGAGCCGCTGTGTCTTGTCATGCTTGGACATGAACGGGCGAAAAAATGTCTTTATTACCCAGAACGGTAACCTTGAAGTGCACTGGCTGCTTGATCCTATAACTTTCCCATTAGAAGAGTGCGCCAGCAATCCTAATGAGGCACAATAAGTAGATTATGAGCCTGCCTTTGTTTTGCTAAACAGCAGCTTTTCTGCGCGCGGGATCACAAAGGTGCGCGGGGGCCTCGGGCCGGGGCCGCTGTGACTGATACGGCGATTTGTTCCGTAGGGCTCTGGAGAAGAATTGAAGAAGACAGCGCTAATGTTCAGCAGAGCCTTAGGGGGCGGGTGCCAGAGCTGCCTAAATTAGACTCATCAGTATAGAGGCTCTGCCCATTGTATGGGGGCTATAAAGCTGTCAGAGAGGAGCCCGTTTGAATGTTCCCTCATTCCTAGCCTGGCGCTTCCTGTGCTCTCAGCAGAGAGCTAAGCCCCAGGATCTTTTGTTTGCATGAGAAACCACTGGCATCTTAACATTTATAAGGACTTTTAAGGCACTGGTATGAAAAAATAACTTTGCCTTGAAAAAAAAAAAAGACGGGGGATTTTGTTGCTGTTGTTGTGTTTCTTTTAATTGCATGCAAACCAACCAGCAAATTTGTGTGCCTCTCTCTGAGAAGTTATTTTTTGCAGAGAAACCAGTGATCATTTAAGATGCAAACAAGAGTGCATCATTTTACCAGACTGCAATCTTTCCACCTTGCATATTTATTTCAGTGCCTAGAGGAGGGCAATTGCTCCAGGGGAAAAATCAGGGACAGATTCCAGCCCTTCTAAAGGAGCTGAATCTGGTGGAAAGATAAGAGGGAATCAGTGGGAATATAGCAAGCGAGCCCATCACAGGTGAATTAGCTCTCCTAGCAATGCTCCTATAACCATTCCTGTGCCAGACAAGTGCTGAAAAATACTAGCAATAGTCTAGCCAACTTGTAGGTTAAAGCAAAGTATTCAGAGAAATTGCATTCTTATATTCTGCTGGTTTTGATTAGGTTTCCCAGCCTTGAAGATCGAGGCTGTGGAACTCCAGGTCAAATGAGGATCCTATGAAAGTAAAAAGCCCTCAGAGCCAGGCAGGAGGTTTCATCACAGCCTGCTCAGATGTTAGATGGTACTTGTCATCGCTCTGATTGAACTGGAGGTAGATGGAGAACAGTTGCTCGTGTTTTACTTTGGCCTCTCTGTGTGAATATAGTAATGCACAGAAAGAAAAATACAAATGTGGAGAAAACAATTTAAAAAACAACTAATTGGAAAGCACCTTTTTGTGTTGGACATGGACTCCTGGTGCACCTTTAATCTCAGCCCCATGGGACTTGTCCACCTCTTCTCACCCATTCATGGTGTCTCATGCTAGTAGTTTCTCCCTTGGATAAGCTTCACTGCAGAAGTGATCATAACCTCTGGCAGGTCCATCTGTGGCTTCTCCAGAAAAAGATTTGACTTCTCCTTAGGGCCTGCTCAAATGGGTCTGTCAATGATCACGATGAAGTCATGACTGTTCAACAGTGGTGGACCAAATTACTCTAGTACTCAGCAAACAGACAAGATATATCATGGGAGTGTTGCTGGGTTTTGTGGTTCTACATTAATTTGCAACAGTCTTGGTCTGGACTGGAGCTACTTTGAGTGTTGAGCCTATAATGAGTAATTAAGCTCTTTTATTGTGTCTTCTGAAAATGAATCCTGAAGCTTTTTGTCAGACTGCTACAACCAAGTTTGGAGGATTTTTCCAAAAAAAAATCAGAACACCTTGAGCAGAACAAGAGCTGCCAGGGATGAGAGATACCAGCAGGAGCATCTCCTGACACACAAAACCATGGGCAAACCCAAGTCCGTGGGTTGGGCCCATTGTCAGTCAGAGTGAGCCCACTGGAGAGACCTGCAGTCACTTGGAGGAGAGGCAAAGCTTTTCAGGCAAATTCTGCCAAAAACTCAAATGAACAAAATCCCCAGCAGTTCAGTTTGGTTAGATGCAACCAACAAGGGGCTCCATGGGTGTTCATGCCAGCCAGAAGGATTCATCAAGCAAGGTGAGGACACCATAACACAACCCTCTAGTTTGGGGCTTATTCTGTCTCCAAATCTTTGTCCTGCCACAATCCCACCCTGCGTTTCTCTGTGGAGCATCTAGGGATGGGGCTAGAGAAAAGATATTGTGGAAAATAAATTTCGCTTTACAATAGGGTTTTATTCTTGGCGATGAGTAGGCCATTGGAAGCGGGATTGTTAGAAAACAAATCTCAAGCTGTATTGTTAGCCAGAGCATAAAATGATTGTCTAAACTAAAGCATAAAACGTGTTAACAAGAAAATCTCGCTATCAAATTCAATGGGAACAGGAGCTTCCAAAAAAAAAAAAAAAAATGAAGACCTACTCATAGCCCTCTGAATGCAGCCCTTATAAACTAGAGGCTTTTAAGAGATATGTCATTTTATTTTTTTTTCCTTTTTTTTTAGGACTTCGCTTTATTTTTAGCAGTAATCATGGCTTTCTTTTCCCCTCTCCGATATTTTTCTGTAAATAATAATTGGTTCCTTTGTGGCAGCACTTCCATATTGGCAGGGGCATGTAGCGCTTTCTTGGAGGTGGCAAGAAAAAAGGGAATGATTTGTTTCAATGGGTCATTGTTGAGTGAATGCAAATATCTGCAGCCACCGGAGCAAATAGGAGCAGGGGATTAGACGCAGGAAGCTGGCTGAGTGGCATAGGCCATCTGTCCCGGGCCTGAGAAAAGAGGAATCTCGTTTGCAGTGTATGTTAATTAGCTAGCTGATTGGCTCAGCTGTCACCTTTACAGAGAGAAAGCGCATGGGCACAATTAAATGCATGTCCATATATGTTTATCAAAGCACATGCTTTTAGTCTTGCTGGTTCGAGGTGTAATTTTTTCTTCTCAGGCACCAGGATGATTCTTTGCTATTGTGTCCGCAAATGGAGGGGAGGAAGAAAAAAGAAGAAAGACAGAATGAAGAAGAAAGAAAATACCTTAATTAAGACATGATCTGAATTGTTTGCTGAAGCGTCTCCGGCAATTGCAGGCCACATTCTTTAATGCACTTGAAATTACCCATTTGCATCAATAGGCATTAGCTGAATTTATTCCCATTCAGATGTATTCCCTTGATGTTTCTACAGAAGGTGGTTGGTTTGGAAATATATGTATGGCAAGTTTGGGCTCCTACGGTGCCCCCATTCAAACACAATGTCAATATCCCACACTTAAAAGGGATTCGTTAGTTAAAGCAAAATACTCCCTGATTCAGGGTGGGTTTTGTTTTTGTTTTCATTGCGTGGACATCTCCTAGGCAGCATCCCCAGCAACTTTCCTTGGGAAGAAGTTGTCTGCTTGCGGGCCCGAGGGAGTTATTTCCCATGGTGTCATTTCAATTATTTTTGATTTATTTGTTTACTGTGTCTCAGTCCTTGTCAATGCACAATGGGCCACGTCTCCCGCTCCACGCGGGGCCCTGCCTGCAGCGTTCTGGACACGGCCACACGTTGGAGCAGGAGGCAGAAGCATCTGCCCAGCCGCTCGCACCCATGAAGGCTCAATGCAGAGAGGGATGGATAGAGATGATTGGGGTCAAGGGAAACACCCCATGTGGGGACACCAGCGTTGACCTTCACACAGAGCCATTAAAGAGATGTGGTGGCTCCCCATTCCCATGTCTGGACAAGGTACTCCTTGGACACTGCTTTGCAGCCTAGAAGATCTGTCCTGATTTGCCCCGAAGGAGAAACTTGTCATCCAGCTCACTTGGCTCAGGCAAGCACTGGAATGAGGAGCTGCCTCCAAAGCTGACAAGTTGCTTCACAAGTCAAAAAGCAACATAAAATGCCAGAATCTCCCTCTATTGCAAGGATGAGAACATGCACCCACAAAGGTCCAATAGCCAGAAGCAGAGCAGGAGATCGTGTCGTCCTACAACTGCAACTCCCAGCTTTTTTGACACCTAAAAGGAAGTTGCACCCAAGGGCCCAGTCCTGTGTAGGGCAAGTGAACCACGCTGTGCCTCAGAGGCTGACGGAGAGGGGCACGAGAGGTATCTGCATAGAGATATGGCTCATTCCAAATGATAGACTGTCTTAAAACATAGGGAGCTGCATATGCGTATTTGAGTGCTCATCTTTGCAGACCTCCACATGGATACACAAATTGCTAGAAGACATAGTATCCTCCAGGAAAATGTATATAATATCTTCTCTTTCTGTTTCCGAGGAGCCACACTCTTGACTAGCTATGGGTTGCCTTCCTCCTTCCTTTCCTCCTTTTTTCCTTCCTTACTTTCCCCTTTTCTTCCTTTCTTCTCTTCTTTATTTTTCTCTAGGTTTAAATCAAGTCAGTAATGCTTTCCATGCAGAAGTGATTTGTGTAATACTGTGCTGAAGTCAGCGAAGAGCTAATAAGAGAAACAGCGAGTGTATTCAGGATTAAATGGAGTCAATGTGGGGCATGGACCCTCCAGCCATATGAAGCCCTCGGAAAGGTCCCATTGGAGAGGTGAAACATGGAGTGGTCAAAACCACTTTCTTTTAATTAGAAATCCTGAATCTTCCTGGAGAGAGACCAAGGCAATGCCACTGATGTGGTCTTTGATGGATGAGATGGGCTGTCTTGTAAGTACATTCAGTACTCAGTGCCTAGCAGAGTAAATTAAACACACACACACATATATATCTAGATCTACTCTTCCTTTTCTGCATGATTCATGGGTCTTGGCCAACTACGTTACTCCCCAATACCTTTCATTGGCATCATACTCTGATCAGTCATGTGTGTATATGTGTGTCTTCTTCCTTTTTAAGCACTGAAGCACTAAATCAGCTATATTTATAAAGGATCAGCAGATGGCTAGCAGGCTGTGAAAAAGATAATAACTGTCAGGCTTATAAATCTGAAAGGGGAGTTTAAGCAAAACTCCGCAACACTTGATGTGATTAATTCCTGGAATTATATTTTATCTCTGCAAAATTATCCCTGGCCGTCTGCAGCCAGAGGGTGCAGTGGGTTATGCAAGTGCCATAACAGTAGCATCCCTGAGGGCTGGGGTCTGCTCGCAGCCCCTGCACCACGCTCTGTGCTGCTGTCCTCGTGGAACACAGGGAGGAGAAGAGGGCTGCCCAAAGTGATGTTCAGGATCCCACGGCAAAGGGAGGAATGGAATGCAGACCTAGATTTGGGACAGCAAAGGAAAAGAGGCACAAGGTGTAAGCAGTCCTGTCCCTAGACCCAGTTTCAGAACAGGTCCTGTGTGGAGGACAACTCTTCTGGTGATCTGTGAAGGTCCCAGACTTTTGAAAGGGCTTTGGGGAAGCCCCAAGGGAGCCTCAATGTGGGAATAAGTGGAGAAGAGCCCAATGTCCTTGCAGAAATTAGGTGGAAGGCAGGACAATGTGGGACCAGCGAGGGCAGTGGTCCTGGAGAAGAGATGAGACAGACCCAAAATGACACAAATGATATGAGAGCAGATCCCACTCTTTTTTTTTATTGCTTTGCACAATGTCCTGGCACAGGGCTCCATGCAGCAAGTCCTCTCTGGCCTACAGCCAGCTTTCCTCCCTGAGAAACCAGCAGCCCTTCCAGCATGGGAAAAGTGGGTCTGACCAAGCAGAGCTCCAGCAGGTGCCTCATGTGCCAGTGGGGATCACCAAAAGCCCTGATTAGGACCGGCAGGAGCTGCATATTAACACCAGCCTGGCACAGCAGCTCCCAGGGCTTCCCCTCTAATGCAGCAGGTGAGAAAATACAACATATACCCTCTCACAGGAGACTTTAGGACGCATTAGCCAAAATGTTTTAAAAATACACTTCTCCCTCTAATTTAAACCAGCTCGCTATATCAAAACGCTTTGCTCTTAGAGTCATAGTTTTTATGGGCAAGGAGTCCAAGGCAATGTTTTATTAAGGGATTTAGCTCACAGCAGAAAGTCGAATGATGGATCTGCTGAGCCCTCAGCGCCCCGGGAGCACCGCTGTGCCGAGGAGATGAGCCAGGCTGGGAAGAGCTGGATTCCCAGCCCCGCATGGCCACTTAGCAGCCTCCAACCCCGCCTGGGTGATACCAATTGGCTTGTAATAATTAGCTTTCCACTGAGCGGGGACAGTAAGTGCAAATAAATAAATAAATAAATAAAAGCTTGGGTTGTCCCTGGTCATTACTCTTAATTGCCCCACTGCTTGATTCAGAACTTCCACAAAGTTCCCCTGATTTGCCACTGCCTTACTAGACATTTCTATCAGCACAAATTGAGTGCTAAGTGGGTGTAAATCAATACCAATCCCTGAGCAGAGGGTTTTGGCTTTGTAGTGTTTTGCATTCGTTTTTCTTTCACGGTAAAGGACGCCGCAGAGGGTGGAAAATCAGCTCCTACCTGGTTTTACCTGCGACACCTCTAATGTCAGTCCCTCTTTGACAGCACGGTCCACAGACTGTTCCGACCAGTGACTCCTGTATGCCCACACGTACTTTCCTAGCAAATTCTTGCTGCATCACTTCTGAGTGCTCAGCCTGAGTGCTTCAAACACTGATAGTTCTGCATCTCCCAGGTCTCCCAGGCACTGTTCAGTTGGGATTGGCACATGCTGTGTTTCGTTTAAGAGTCTTCTTGCAATAGCCAGCATTTTTCTCTGAAAAAATAAATAAAGATACTCTCCCTACCCCTCAAAAAAAAAAAAAAAAAATTGCTTCCCAAAACCCAGTGAGAATCAAAGTGCTGAGCTATCCAGGAAAGCTTATTTCTTAAAAAGGACTTTCTTAAAAAGGAAGTTATTTTGGAAGACAACTGCCGGAGGTATAGCGAGAACATTGATATCTAAAACTGTCATAATATTTGACCCTCAAAAAATAGGAACATCCATCCCATGGGTAAGCTCATTGCAATAATATTAAGCAGGGAAAGGAAAAGAAAACACTTGTTGTCTTTTGGAAGAGGGAAGCGGCTGCAGCAGAGATTCTCAGCAGAGCGTGCAGGCAACGGGGAGATCAAAAGCAGAGCTTCAAGTACTTCCAGTGAGGAGCCTTTCATCTGCAGCTCTGCAAGCATTTGCAGATGAAAGTCCTAGAGTTTCACTGGGAGTGACGGAAAACATTCCTTAGGACCTCTCTTGATCTGGAGAGCGGATTTATATTTTGGTTTTGCTCTCCTTTTTTTTTATTTCTTTTTTTTTTTTTAATTTATTTCTTTTTTTTCCCCTAGGGCATAAATTCTACGCTTGGGCCAAATGTAGAGGTAGGCCAGTGATAGGCAAAGGAGGCTTCATGTTCCCCTCTGCAGAGGTAGGATGGTGGGTCCACTTCCTCTGGTGAAAGACATGGTTCCCACTGTCAGTAGGGACAGGAACAGCCTCCAGGCTCCCATTCCAGTTCCTTTGGCAGCAGGGACAAGAAGAGCTTCTCTTCATGGTCCCATGAGCTCCTGGTCCACCACGTGGTAGAGCTCAAAGAGCTGAGAATCGCTCCTCAGACAAGAGGTAATTGAAGACCTGCCTCATGTCGTGCTGAAGATATTTCCCCAACGTATCTCAATAAAAAAGGGGTCCGGTATTTAATCTTTGCCCTCTATTGCAGGTCTCCAGAGATATGTGGCTGCCTCCAGGTGAGCACCCAGGAAGGAAGGCGACCAGACTTTGCAGCGTCAGCTATTCAACTATTCAGCAAATTCTCGCAAATGACGGCTCTGTTCTCAGAAATCAGGATCACTCAGCATATGCTTTACAAACAGGGGGAAAAAAAAGGAGGGGGGGATAAATTCATGGAATAATTTATTCACAATGAATAATTCAACCAGCAGAAGTGACTACTCCAAAGATCGGGTCAAAAGTTGAGTGCTTGAATAAATGAATTGCCCTTTCACAAATATAAAAAGCAGAAATCTCAATATTTATCGTTTGCAGACACACAAATATTCCAGAACAACATTTTCTAATGAAGTGGGGAGGGGTGTTAATAATAAATTCTATTGATAACAGGAGTTAGAAAAGCAAATAATAACTGACTGGAACATGTTTATATATGAAAAGTGACTTTTCAAACAAACTGTCAACAGTGGGCTGCATTATAAGGCTATTAGGAAATAGGAACTCTGTAAATAACTTGCCTACCCCGGCAATTATTGAACCTACTGCCAGTAAATAAGCACTACCTTGGAACACAAAACAAGCTGTTGCAAGTTCAGAGACATATGGCGAAAGCACAAGGGAGGAGCTTTGACATCCTCAGTTGAGACCAGAAGCATGGTCAAGCAAAACATAAAAATGAAAACTATCAGAGGCAGCGCTGGGCGTCGCACTCCTTGAGGAGCCATACCAGCACAGTGGCTTGGCACCAAGTGGATTTTGAAGCCATTGCCAGTGAAAGCCGAATGATGTCCATGTGTAGCCCAAGTAGCAACCCTGCACTGATGCATGAGGCCACCCTGCCTGGAGTCACCTCACCATGGCCTCACGTTGCCTCCTTTGCATGGTCTTACAAGACTGCTGCTGCCTGGGCAAACGCAGTGAAACATTTGGATGTTCCCCTGCAACCTTTTGTGTCTGGCCTTATCAGCTAGCCCTGGTAAGCTACCACCAGCTCTCTCCTACAAAGATGTTGCCTGCATTTCATTTGGTATTTAACGCCATGTTCTGGACCATGACTGCTGTCCATCACTGCCATCATAAGAAAAGTAGATGCTGATGTCCCCTTGCATGCTGTGCAAAGGTCTGTCTTCATGGTATGTCATTTTCAGCCGTCGGGCTACATCATCCCAGCCAATCTGCTCGCTCATGGTAATTTTAGGGGCAGATCAATATGACAGGCATATAGGAGCTGACCTGGGCTTGACAACTTATTTCACCCAGAGCACTGAGTTACTGAAGGTTGTGTCATGGCTGATCCAAAGTAACTTTCTGCAATGATCATCCTCCAACACATGGAGACAGAAAAAAATGGCTTGGAGGACTAATAATTTCTGCAATATTGCCACTCCTCTACTGCCTTGCTACAATGCCTTTCATCTGACCAGAAGAGGAGACATATCCTCCAGCAACTCACTGGAAAACATCTTGGACATACCAAACTACAAAGAACCCCATAAAACAAGTTCCAGGGGGTCTAGCAATGCATTGAGAGTTCTCAGCCTCAAGCAGGATGCAGAAATAGCTCTGCTGGGATGGGCTGCCTAGGAAGGCCTGAGCATGGATCACCCATTAACGTGAAGACCCTACATGATAGTCAGCAGATCATGCAGTGCAGGCAGCCACTTCACCCCACCGCTTGTGGGCAGTTGCAGAGCAGTTGCTTGGTCAGATCACAAACCCAGATAATGAGAAAGATGGCTCGACTGTTCCACCTCCATTCTTTTCTTTTCTTTTCTTTTCTTTTCTTTTCTTTTCTTTTCTTTTCTTTTCTTTTCTTTTCTTTTCTTTTCTTTTCGTTGGGGAGGGTGGAAAAAGGTCACTTCCAACTTGGCAAGAGGAATAACATGCAGATGAGTAAGAAAGCTGACAGCCTTAACTTGTGGTTGCATTTCTACTGCTTCATCTCAACAAGGACTGTGAACACAGAGGAGGCAAATAATGTTCCTACCCCATAAAAGAGGTACAGGGGGGAAGACTGTGGTCCAGTAATTGGAGCAATGGTCTGGAGTCAGAAGGACTCCACTACAAGCAATTAAGAAAAAAAAAATGCTATAAGAGAAGTTTTCTTTCAATTTTACAGCTGAACCCACAAATAGAAGAAATATTCTACACTCAAACTTCAACAAAGAAGCATGCCTGATTTTAACAAGCAAAATTAAGGGCTTCCTTTATAGCATATGTAATATAATAGTCCTATGGTAAAGAAGCCTATTGCTCCTCCACTCTGCACTGCAGGCAGTTACTTCAAGTTGTGCCAAGTGAGTGTAAGATGTGACCAAAACAGAGTGTTTCCTGCCTTGTACCTGCCTGTGGTCGTATTCTGCACCCCTTGCACATATGTGTGAGTGACTATTCTAGGGGCAAATCAGTAAGTTAGAGAAAAAGGACCAATACTGCAGCTAGGAAAGAAGCAGGAGGGAAGGAGAGAGGTTTCGGACTCAGCTCCTCACCACAACCTTCCTGGGTAACTCCGGTTGAGTGAGTGAAGTCCCTGAAGGCCACAAAAGGCCTGGAGTGCCCAGGGCTGCCACCAGCACCAAGAAGGGGTGGCCCCGTGGCCACCACTGCGCATTGTGCACACAACTGCCATTCACTGAGCGCATTCACATCAAAGTCAAAACCCTCAATAGCTGTGACAACCCACACTGCCACCACCCCTTGTGCCACAGCATAATCTGTTCTTACTTGCTCAGACTTACTGAAATGAAAAAAGCAACTTTGGGTTTATAAATGCAGAAAATACAATACTGGTTTGCCGCGGAAAAGATCTTGGGGCTATACAGCAAAATTTATTTCCAGTTGACTCTTTCCAACCCATTAGTTTCAAAGAGCCACTTTGTTGGCTACTTTGTTACTTTATTCAAAGCATTTTTTTCTTTTTTAATTCCTTCTCTTATTTCCCATTTTGTTCCTCTTGCAGGCTATAACAGAGTAGGGCAATACCAGTGCAAAATGAAAGAAAGAAAGGTCTGACTAACAGCTGGTTATGAATGAAACCATTTATTTTCAAAGCCAGATGCCAGCTCTCACAGCCTATGTGATACAAGATGATGATCTCAACCAGGATCCTCTCTTGAGCTCTCTCTTCTCTTCTCTTCTCTTCTCTTCTCTTCTCTTCTCTTCTCTTCTCTTCTCTTCTCTTCTCTTCTCTTCTCTTCCCTTCCCTTCCCTTCCCTTCCCTTCCCTTCCCTTCCCTTCCCTTCTTCCCTTCCTTTCTGTCTTCTCCTATCCTCTCCCCTTCTCTGCCCTCTTCTCCCCACCTCTTTCTCCCTTTCATTTTCGGGTGATACTAAGAGACGCTGCCATGGTTGGAGATATGTAACCCACAGGAGATACCTCTGAAGCTGTAGTGCACACACATCCCATCCCTGGGCCTTTCCCACAATGACTGGTCACACATCACTGCAGTGCATTGCCATGCAGATCTGTTTTGCAGGGGCAAAGTAGGGCATTCCTTGTTTGTTCTTGTTTTTCATTTTCTGTCTACAAGCCTGTTCACCTGAAATTAAATATTTAGGATATGAAATTCTTTGTAAATTATCAGCTATTAGTATCAGCCAGAAGAAAAAGAAAAAAAAAAGGAGAAAAAAGAAAAAAAAAAAAGAAAGAGAAAAGAGTGGGAGGGGAATTCTGAAAATGTTGAAACATATTGTTTCAACATCTTCTAAACAAAATGGGTTTTTTTTTCTGAAATACCAACATATTTCATGTCAACATTCTCACATTCATGTCTCAAACCAAACTTTTTGTTTTTAAAAAATGAATATAAATTGAAAGAAAACACAGCTAAATGAGAAGATCAATAAATATAAAAAACATTTTGAGTTTGGAGTGAAGAATTTGTTTGGGGTTAACCTAAACCTAACAAGACCTAACCTAAACCCAACAAGAATCCTTCCCTTTTTTTTTCCATTTTGCCAAAAAAAAAAAAAAAAAAGTGCTTTGGTTTGACCCGACTTGTTTATCATTTCTGGAACCCAAAACACCATTGTTACCTAGATCAGCTGCTGGCTCCCTGAAATTCTCTTCCTGGGGGGCCTTAAAAAGCCAAGAGGAATGGGGGAGACCACACTGAATTCGCTAGAGAGAGGTTGCTTCGGGATCTTCTAATTACTGTCAAGCTGGTTAGGTACCTCAGCGGCCACAGTTTCCTGAGGGTATGAACTAGACATAAGGAACAGTGACATTTTTAATTAGACCAAAAGAAAAGGACCTAATGATCTGAACCCACAAGACCTGCCTTGTCTGGAGGATGAGGAAAGGTCACTGTTACAGCACAGCTCCGCTCTAACGATCACCAAGGGATTGGTCACCCTCACCAGTAGATTTGGGACAAGCACAAGAAGACATCTGTAGGGCCAGGTTTGGTTATCCAGTTGAATATGGAGCAAAATAACCGTGTGTGGAGCCGCACAGAAGATGCGAGGCGGGAATAGGAAGGACATGGAAGCCCCAGAAGCTGGGCCTGGTCCAAGGTTTACTCCTTGTCAGTGACTCCTGGATGCACGCTCTTTGTTTCAGTTGTGTAATGCCAAGCTGTGAGACCTCATCAGCTGCTACTCATTACAAAGGCACAGCCCTTTCTGAGCAGAAACCATAGCAGAAAATAGATCTCGGAATGTAAAAACTGACATCTTGAATTCATAAACTGAGCGACAGCATTCTTGTTTAGAGTCTGAGGGTGGCCTGTTCTGAACTTGCCTTTTTTATACCAGATGAGTCTAACCTCAGTCAGGATGACTCCAGCTAGTATCATTATCCTAAAATGAAGGAACGAATATCACTCGAGCCTACATCCGAGAGTCACAATAAAGTGCCTAAGCGGGAGACACTGAGTGTGATCCTGCTCTCCATCCTGACCCACCGGCTTTGCGAAGATCTCCTCAGTCCCATTAGAAAGCAACAGCAGTGACAACAAAGGGTGTGAAGTGTCTAGGAGAACCCCAGCCGTTGGAAGAAAAAAAAAAAAAAAAAAAAGGAAAATAAACCAAGAAAATATTCTCTTCCAACTGCCCCATGATCAAACCAGCTTCACAGCCCTGAAAGTAGAAGGACTTGTTCCAAGGCCCCAGGGCCCCTCTGTTCAAACTAAAGAAAAGCACTGCCTCATAGACCTTACACCAGCAATGCACAGAGATACCTTCAAAGACGAAGTGTCCCTCAGAAGTGCTGTGATAAAACACCAGACCTGCCACAGAAGACACATCCCCTTTTCTGCTCTGTTTTAATCCATTTAAGGGAGATAAATAATTCCTCCCTAGATAGCTGGATGCTCAGCAGCCATTTCCAGAGCATTCTTGATGTGCAGAAAGAAAGGTTGCAGGAATCAATACCCATTACCTTTCTCTATATAGAGCTGCATAAGGGAAAAAAAAGTAAATCGGACTATTTTGATTAAGCAATGGAGATGCTGGAGAAAGAACTCAATGACCGTTGGAGGTCCTTTATAACTTTATAATTTTATGAGCCTGAATCATTAAGACATTGGTTTTGGCAGGTTTGGGGAGTTTGGGGTTTAGGCCAGCCTTTTCATATGAGTCCAGGCAAGACATGTAACCTCTCCATGCCTTTGCAAAACGAGTGCAAGGCCTATTGACAGACCCATTTGCTGGTAGCATGGTACTTAGATAACAAGTCTAGAGACATTGAAGTACCTGGTTTGAGCGCAGCTATGGCCAATTTGCGGGAGTAACCCGAAACGGCGTTAATGTGCCTGAGACACGCTTCGCTGTCCCTAACCTGGCCATATCCAGGCTTCATCAGTGCGTTTACTGATAACAGCAGGCTCCTTTTCTGCAGCTCGTTTGGAAACCCTTCATGCTCTGCTCAGAGGTGGCACCTCCCCTTTCACAGCCACTTTCAGGGGTAGCTGGCAGTGCAAGTGCCTTTCTTACCTGCACAGTAGGAGGTCAGATATATCAGATAAAAATGCACCCGATGGAGCAGCCTGGCTTAAGTGTGCTCTCCCTGGAGTCCTGTCTATTTATTCCCTGTCAGGTATTTCCACTTACTCCATCTTTCCTCACGTACTCTAAATCTGCATTTAATTTGAGTATTAAATCCACTTATTTTCTTAATTCTTTTATTCCCCTGAACGGTGTTTTTATGGTGAGTATCTGTTGTTGCAAGCACAGTGCTGAAATAATGCATATATTGGCTGCAGCTCCAGGGATTTTAACCGGATATCTGCCTCTGTTTAAATTAAGTAAATCAGGATGTTTCCCAAACACCACAAGGACAGAAGTTTAGACATCAAATGAAATCCACTTTTTTGACCTAAAGCCAGCAATGTTTCATTCAAGGATATTCCCCAAATGTATCCAAGGAATCCATAAAACTGAAAATTACCTTCAAGAGGTCTCCATGAACACTCTGACTCGCCCCATTGGAGGCACCCTAGGCAGGAGACTGTCTGCCCCCATCGATAACAATGTGACTAATTACACTGCAAGACTAACTTGTAGACACTTGTAACTGAGTGAGATACATCCCACCCTTTGTATATATATTTTTGATACAAGACTGTAGTTTATTTACTTAGAGACATACTCCTTCACGTCTGCCAAAGGAAAACAAACTTGCCGTCGTGATGGGATACAGCTTTAGGAATTGCCATGTACAGACCTTCAACACTAGGCTTGACAGAGCTGTTGGCTGATTGATGTGTTCCTGGATACCATTTTCTGCAGAAATGCTTTACGTTCAGTTTTAACTGAGTCAGGAGTTTATAAAGTGCTCAGAGCTGGACATGACAGTGAACTCAAAGTAAAATAGAGATTTCAGTACCGTTTCTTATCCTGGCATACTCCTGGGAGCCAAAAGTTAGGTATATAATTTCCATTAACAAGAACAAATGGCAGATGGTCCCAAAGTTAAAGGCAGAATAGACTGGTGTGGTGCATAGCACTGATATTCTTTGAGCCAAGGGGACTTTTCTGCCTCTCAGCTACAGGCCACTGACAAAGAAAACAGAAACTGCTGATGAAAACAATCATTAATTGTCTTAATTAAATAACCAAGAAAGAGCTTTGCCATCAAATATCCTCCTTCCTCTTGTTAAGAAAGGCTAACACATTTGTAACACGGAGTTTGGAGAGGAACAACCTCCCAAGGTCAGGTTTTGACAGACTGATTAAATTGATTCCCATTTGAGTCTTCCAGGTGCTTAACTCCTGGTGGTTCCCAAGGGCAGGAGCTTCACCCTCAAACTGGTACCTGGGCTTCATTCTGCCTAAGGCTTCCCTTCAAGTTAGCTGGTCTATTTGAGGAAAGAGATGCTTCTGCATCTGAATGCCACAGGTAAAATACAACCATTCACCTAGCACACCTACTTTACTTATTTCAGCTATCAACGTACTGATTTACCCTGGGAGATCTGCTAGTGTTACTCTGCACCAGCAAAATGAGCAAATATCATTTATGCTTTACATCAAGGTGCAGTGCGTAGTTAAACGTGAACTTGGTGGATGTTTTTGCAGGGACATAGGTGTCGCATGAAGATGTTTTCACCTCTTCTCCTTGACTGTGCCCAAGATTTCAGTGCGAGAAAAAGTGTAGCTAGATGCAACACAGGCCTCATGTGGCTTAGTAACAGTACCCTATATGGCTTAGATTTTACTAGCAGTGCATTTTTTTTAGATGAAAGCTGTTCTGATATAAAAGCAGAGCTAAAAATGTTGTCCAGATCAGCAAAAAAAAAAAAAAAAAAAAAAAAAAAAAAAA